>VZRV01004843.1:2007-80132 GCA_013398115.1 Falcunculus frontatus | reverse complement strand
GGCGGGGCGAGCGGGTGGAGAGGGATGATGTCATCCCCTTTCCCGGGGGGGCGGGGCCTGTCCGCGGGAGGAGGTGGGCGCGACGCCGCGGCGCCCCCAGGAGCGGGCGGGGAGGGGGATGCGCAACGGTGCCAGCCTCTCACGGAGCCGAGCCCGCGCCCCTGAACCAGTGCTGCCCCGGGCCGGGCGGGGTGGACGCCGTGCCCGCGGCGGGGGGCGATCGCTCCGTGCCGCAACAGCGGGTCGTGGGGCAGGCAGTGGGGGAAGGCACCCCAAACCCGGACGGGAGTCCCCGGGAGTCCCCGGCATGGGTCCCAACCCCGGGCGGGGGTCCTCGGGAGTGCCCGTTGTGGGTCCGAACCCCGGACGGGGGTCTCCCGTAGCTCCCCGCCAGCCCGGCCGGCGCTCCCGCTGCAGGGCGCAGAGCGGAGCGCAACTCTGGCACCGCCAGAGCCAGCGCAGTGGCGTATTGGGAAAGAGCACTTGATCCGAGCTGCGGCTGCAGCCCGTCCTCGGGAGCCGGGTCCTGCAGGTGCAGGTGGCGGTGCCCGTGCTCGGCTCCAGCACGGCTCGCTGCTGAGAGCAGAGGTTGGCGTGTGGGTGGCTGTGCGGGAGCCTCCCGAGCACGTCGGGTAGCCCGGCCGTGGGGAGTGACGAGCACCAAAAGCTTCTGATCATCCTGCGGTTCTCAAAATTGGCACATTTAGGTTTGCTGAAGGAACCGAATGGTCTCCAGTGTTCAGTTTCTGCGACCCACTTATTTTTCCCCAACTGGTCAGATGAGCCATAGGGATTAACCGTGTGGGTTTAACACGCAGGTACCTGAGAAGAAAATTTAGCATCATTCAGAGTAGCAGCCTCATGTTTCCTGTCATCTTCAACCATCATGTGTTACCTTTAAATAAGATTCAGCTATCTGCATTAGAAATGCAATGCATAATCTTTAAAACAACAAAATTTGGAAGTTGGGTGGGTTTTTTTGTCTTCAGTTTTTGCAGATTTTCCCATCTACTTAGAAAAACAATTAACAATATGTATAACTCTTTAGCTACATGCTTAAGAACTTGAGCTTGGATAATGCTTAAGGGTCTAAATGCTCCTAATCACATGGTGCCAGGAAGGCTGAAGGCTTTTGGGATACTTCTACATCAGTCCTGTATTGGGACTGATGCTTTGTCCAATCTGAAAGCAGCATGAAGAGACTGCATCTCTGACTGGAAAAAAAAGAAGCAAGAAAAGGAAAAGGGGAAGGTTTGATTATGCTGGAGGCTCAAGTGTGCCTGGTTAGATAGCTAGGGCATTACACTACCCTCCTTCATGCAGATATTAAGCATAGAAATCCTCATTTTAAAAGTCTCAAGAGAAAGGCACAGGCAATGCTGGATTCTCACTCTGATGCCACTTTGTGGGTACTGGCCTCCTCACACTGCTGAAGCAGTGGGAAGGAGAGGTGAGAAAAGGATGAAAACATGATTCAGGCGTAGCTGATACCACAGAGAGTGGCCTGCTGGTACCCTCCAGCTTGGTGTAGCACACCGGGAACGTGGGAGGGATGGAGTGCATAAGAGGTGACACTACAGGTGAAGTAAGGTATGAGGTCATGGAGGACGCAGAGGTTGAAAGGGGAGCTTGAAATGAGATGTGGTGGGTGTTGGAAAGCCAGCAGGGAAGTCTGTGTCTGCAGATTGTATCAGTTGTGGAAGTTGATTACTATTATCACAGTATAGTAGAGAAACGCAGGGAAAAGGCAGCATCACAGAGGATGAAATGAATGAGCCCACAACAAGGGATTTTGTCACTGTAATGATGAGGTTAGGGAATACTTGTGTTTCAGCAGGGACGTTTAAGTGTCAGTAACCTTACTGAAAAGGAAGAGTGACATGTAAAACAGATCCGACCACAGGAGAACCTGTCCTTAAAATCTCTGTTTACAGCTCACAGGAGAATATACCAGGAGACCTTGATGCTCATTGGGGAGTCCAGCGAAGGTATTAACAGGACTGAGAATGTTCATAGCTCTCTAGGCTGCTAACTGGGAGGGCTGCTATAAATTATAGCTTCTGAGGCTTTGTCAGGGAGTGTTGCTTCATTTCTTGAAATTATGGGCTAAATTAATCACTGTTTTAACATAGCACTAAATTATTTGCACTTACAGGCAGTTTCACCACAGTAAATCTTAATCTTTTGTTCTCTAGAACATGCCCTTCCAAGGCTGAGTGAGCAATGGACTCCCCACTCCACGGGTCACAGACCTGGCTGGGATGGACTGTGCATGGCAGGAGGACAAATGTTTTCGAGGGGGATTGAGACTACAGTTAGCAAGCTGCTTTTCAACAAACTTGTCACATGGAAGGCAGAATTCCCACAGAAAAGTGCTTTGATTCCTGTCAAAGCACCACAGGAACAAGACTTCAGGACTTTATGATGCTCTAAGTGTGGTTAGCAATCTTGAAACAGACAGGTGTACCTGCCTGATGGAGCTACTACCACATCAGGAAGGTTATTTTGTTTAGGGTACATCGTAAATCAGCGTATTCTAAGTGAGGCTTTCCTCGAATGTCCAGTTTGCAGGAGAAAAAAATGTTTCTGGGTTTGCTTGAAATTGATGAAAATGAAATAAAAACCAAACCAAAAGGGGAAGCCTCTGCAAAGTGAAAATCCTGCTTTTTAGACAGTCTCATGGTGATGCTGGCGGTACAAATTTGAATGTAGGGTTTTTAAGGAGCAGTGTGAGTGCTTCCTCCAACTGTGAGGTGTATTTCAGCCCTCTCTTCCTTGCAGGGAGACATTGGCCTGTGTCTACCAGAGCAGGCTGCTTTCTACAATCAAACACCTGAAAACTCTTGTCCCCACCCTACATCCCCCTACCCCCCATTAATTTTTGTACCTGCAGAGCAGCACACTCCACTCAGGGAGCCATTTCTCCAGAAAGCTCTTCTTTATGCCCCTTTATATGGATGTATTTGGATTATCTCAAAAACCACTCTCATGTTTATTAGGTTCATCTGGGCTTGTCATGAACACTAGTCAAGTGCAAACATTAATCAAATTAGAGGTTCATTCCAGCCAGGCATAAGGTCAAGCTTCTAATTACAAGGTTGGAAAATGAGAATGACTGGGAGTAATTTAAACTTAAAATGTAATTCTAGGGTAAATTTAACAACAGGTTCTTTTCTAGTTGCCCTGTTATCTTTCACCTTGAGTTTTTAAGATATCTCATCCATAAAAAAACCAGGACTCTAATTTGCACCTCTGCTGAGTGGCTTGTCTTGTTCCCTTCCAGCTCATGGGAAGTGTCTCAGGAATGGCCAGCTGTGGTTCCGTTTGAAGTTCAAAATAGTTCCTGCATTCCTGATCCTTTTTTCTGTCACAACTTCTAAACAAACTGTCCTATCACACATTGACCAGCCCTTCTTTTCAGCCACAAATTCTTGAAGGAGTTTCCAAAGCTTTAATTGTCTTTCCTGCAATTTGCATTTAGTAACATTAAAAACCATGAGATCTGTAACAGTCCTCTCAGTTTTTCCGTGCACAGCTGATTTCCTCTTGGATAACATAAATGGCTCTCTAACAACAAAGATGACAGACATGATAACGACATATTTTGACCACACAGCACTCCCACCATTCAGTGTCAGCTTCTGGGGTTCCTAATTTCACGTCCCCCCACTGCTGAAGAATGAGAGATCACACCTCCTACATCCAAGAGTGTGAGGAGAGCAGGAATCACACTAGACAGTGCTGATCTTAATGTCAGCGTTAACAAATCTAATCTGTCCCTAGTTCATCTATCACTATGCCAACTAGGCATCGCTTTGTATGATTAAGTACCTGTGAAATCAAATAGTAAACTGAATTTGTTCCATTGGGCACATTATCTGAACTGGACCTTTGGATACATCATCATTAGTATGATCTTTGACTTGTCGGAAGTGCCAGAATACAGATAATAACGGTAAAAATACTGACACTGTACATTAGTGGTTGCCTTGACTCATTACAGCCAGAGAATAAAGTCCATACTTTACTCTGGAAAAATGCAGTGCTTAACACTGAGATGTCACAAGGAAGAAATAGGATTTCTGCTACATAGAAATTAAAGATTTTAGCAGGCAGAGAACTACAAAGCACTTTATGCACTGTCTTACTGTAATTTTTTTCATTAATAATTTTATTTATGCTCTCCTTGGAAGAAGGAAACTGTGTTGACTATTTAGCACCACATTACATGTCTAACTGGGCTTTCTTAATGACCTGTAAGTTAGAATTGTTATTAAGTCTGTTACTAAATTAGTAGCTTTCTTGTAGTTGTGTGAGTTTTATTCAGAATGTGATGGCACTTCCAGAGAGGTCATGCTGTATTAGAAATATGTTGGCACAGACCTTTACTTGCTGGCAAAATGAGGGGACTATTCACATCTAACACTTCTAAAGCACCTTCTGAGAATAGGATTCACACTGCTCCAAGAGGGGTTTAAAGCTTTTTTAGTGGTGAGTGTCAGTGGCTGTTACTCATAGCTGGGGACACCAGGAGACATCTGCCTTCCCTTGTTTTAACGCTGCCGCTGTATGACAGCTTCTCAGCTGAGCTCCAATGGGCTCCCACCCTCCCCTTAAGAGTCCAGCCTGTCTGCCAGAGAAAATAATGGGTCTGAAGGGAATCTGAGAGGAGCACAACTGTTTCACAGAGAAACACTGACAAATGCTTACCACGGGAGGCTATGAGGAAGCAGGGTGATTTTTCACCAAACAGTATTCTTTCAAACGATTGGATTTCAGGTTGTCCGACAGGATGAAACTGCAAAGGTCACCAGTTACAATAGTAAAATATTTAATTCCCTTTTAGGGATTAATATTCAATAAATTACACATTCTAGAGCTGGCAGTCATCTTTTGAGAGTGAAAACCTTGTGCTAGACAATTATTGTCATCCGATAAAAGTAAGTTTATGAGTGTTATTTGCATTAATGTAGTTGTGTGGTGTATTACTGTTTTATTGTGCTGTTATGTTCTACATCTTGAAAATGCAAAAGCTTAACTTTAAGGAGTTTGGAAGCTGGCTATTGTAATGATACTTTGGAGCAACATAGGGCTTTACAGAGACTTCAATTTCATTAGCACATTGCTGCAGTCTGTGCCAAACAGCTAAATAACATGCAGCATTTTTAAAATGGAAGTGAAGTTACATGTGTATCACCTAGACCTCTATACATACTGAGGGAAATCCGTGGTTCACCTGTGATGCTGCTGCATGCAAGAATGTGGGATAGGGATTTGGCAACTGGTTTGACTTCCTAACCCAGTCTGAGCTGAGTGTTGCCCTTGGCACAGCCCTTTCCTTTCTGTTCCTCCACCTGCAAAAGGAAAAGGTGGTGGCCCCTTGTAAACGCTTTAAGATCTACAAGGGGAAAATGGGAGCTATCCTTGCGGTAAGCAGGTGTATCCATACCCACCTAAAATAGTTATTTATGGGAGCAGACACTTGAAACAATAGTAGCCCACACTTCAAGGACAGGGACATGCAGAACGTGAATGTGAAGCTGTACGATCTTGAGAGGACAACCAGTCCATTAATTCATCTAGTGCGGGCTCTAAAGAAGCTAAAGCTGCTTTGTCAGTTGTGTGCACACTGTGTTATGTGTCAGGGAGATGCTGTGTGACTGAACAGCCTCCCTTCTGTCCTTGTGACTGCACCGAGCCCTGGCACTACAGAAATACCCTACTGCACTGCCAGGTTCACCTTGCAGAGTAAACAACACTGGGATCACACAAAAGCAACTGCACAGAAGGGAATACAGGAACAAAGGCTGCCTGAATAGGGAGGATGCAGAAAGGCGCAAAATGAGTCAGAAGGGACAAATTGTAATGGCAAGTCTGAAAGGATGTTAGAAATGAGGGAAGGCCAAAGGAAGGTCTGCTGCTTAGTGGAGACTGAGACAAAAAAGGAGGTGACATCAAGATTGACACATTCAGTGGTTTTCAGTCACAATCAAGGTGCTGGTACCCAGAAACCTAGCATGCTTCATTTTAACAGGTGTGTAGAAAAGTCCAAAATCAAGGACAGAAAACCTTTTAGACATTTAAGGAATGTAGATACATTGAAGTCAGCCAGGCCCACTGAGCTCTACTCTGGCAAATTTAAAGCACTGTAGTGGTCTTAAAAGCACTAACAATAATCTTTGACAGCTGCTAGAAGAAATATCTCAGTGGATAAATGTAGTACCTGTCATTAAAAAGAAGAAAATTAAGAAAATGGTGACTTTCAATGGAGTCAAGCTAGGACTGTCACTAAGAAACATTTTAAAGCAAATACAGTTTGTTCCTAAACATGCAGAAAACAGTCAGGCAACAAGGACTTTTGACAAATAAATCCTGTTAAATAGACCTAAGCCCTTCTTTAGGACAAAGAGCCTTGTGCCATAGGCACCTACCCCTATTGCTGCTGGTGACATGATGTATGCAGGAGGGTGCTATGCTTTCCCCTTCTGTTCTGAGAAGTTTTTACCCACAAAATACCTAATGCCTACACAAGTTCATCCCTTTCTGTGGGTGCTGGATTTACTGGGCAAGTGCTACAAAGATCCTGCATACTGCTGAATCCCTCCCTACCCTTTGACTGTGTCTGGGGGACAGTTAAAACCCTGCTATGTGTTGTTAGGAGAAGATAATTTACTGCCTGCATAGGTAAGGCAGATTCCTGGCAGTTGTATATGGGCTGCACAATCTAACTCCAAGGATACCATTCATAAACTGTGTGCACTGGGTAACCCTGACCTAGCTGCTGCTTTATAGCAAGCATCAGATGTGAGTAAGGCTTTTTAAAAGGTTTTGATGTAGTCCTGCACGATGTTGTTACGTGCTGAACTAAAAAAAAAAGGAAAAAAAAAAAAGAAGAAAAGAGGCCAGGCTAAAATCACTCTGCAGTCTGGTAGGTGCACAAGTGGTTGAAATACCACTTGTTCAGAGTAATTATCAATGATTCACTGTCAAACCAGGGGAGCACTATAAGTGAGGTCCCACAAGGTTCTGTCTGGGGTCAGTTTTACTCAGTGCCTTCATTAATGACTTGGATGAGAGCAATGATTTGTATAGAGAGTAAAATTTGTGGATGACATTGAGATGGAAGGCTTTGTGAGCACTTTGGTGAACAGGATTAGAATTTAAAACAATCTTGCTGCACTGGTGAAATGCTCTGAAATCAATAAGATCAAATTCAATAAAGAATGCAAAGGACTCCTCTTAGAGGGGAGAAGTCAAATGAAGAGGTGTGAAATGGAGAATAGCTGGCCAGGCAGTGGTACTGGAGACAAGGCTCTGGGTCCTACAGTCAATCATGAACTGAGTATGAGTCAATGGTATAATGCTGCTGAAAAAACATTCGCCCCCAGAATGACTTCACTGTCCCATGAGCTGAACAAACGTAATTTTGGTGAATATAAGGACAATTAGTCTATGCTACTCAGCACTGATTATTCAGGTTGTGTGCCCAGTGTGGAATACTATAAGAAAACATATAAAGCAAAATTAACTAGAGAAGAGGAAGAGGACTGATGAAATTTATTTAATCTAGAAAAAAAGGAAAATAAGAGATGACCTGGTAGCATTCTTCACCTGTGTAAAAGATTCGCAGAGAAAAATCGTCTCCATGCCAACAAAAAGATGAGAATTGATTTGCAGCAAGAGAGATGTATGTTAGATCATCATTTTCTTGGTATATCTCAGGACTTGAAGAGATTTCTTAAAGAATTCCCACTGTCAAAGTTTTAGAAGAACAGACAGGCAAACTTCATTCATGAATGTGCTACAAAGCTGATTCTTCCTCAGTGGAGATAGGATGTTTATGTTTCTTCCAACCTTATGTGTCTGTGATTTTCATCCAATACTTTAAATCACTAAAGTTAACATAATTATTAATAATCTAATGCTGCACTTTGGTATTAAAGTGCATAGTCAATACAATAAAGTGTGAGTCAATTAAATTCTGAACTTTTGCAAGATAGCGGTGTACGGAACTAAAAAGCTGATATACCACAATATTTTGTTATGGCACAGCTCCTTCCACTAAAGGGCTCAGTCCTAAGAATCTTCATAAATGTCTTTGTACAATTATCTTACCTTTACTCTGGAAAAACAAAAGAGCTACTCACATCAGTATAACGTTGAAGGATTGAGCTTCTTTGTGTATTACAGATGTGCACAGCACAGAAACCTTTATCAACCTGGTCATGTGTGCCATTGGCTTTTTTTCTCTTCTATTTGTGGACTGAGTCCATCTAAAACTAAACCTTGATCCAATTTCAGGTGTGAAAGGAAGTGCTGTGGGCCCCTGCTGTTGCACACATGCAGTGTGTGTGCCGGCTGCTGCCGTGCAGCACACGAGCCAGGCCCGCAGGCTGGGCGGGCAGCTCGCCCTCCTGTGCCCTGCTCTGCTCAGGCTGCAGCAGCTGAGGATCTGACCTGCAGCCTCTCTGGAGTACTGTTTTGCTGCTCTGATAATAGCATCACGAAAGGACCCAATTTATTTTTGCCGTGTACACTCCGTTCTAGCGTTTTGCCTCCTCTTCTATTCCCAGAATCCTTGATCTGAGAGTACAGGAAATGCTGTAAAATCAAGCAAGATGCCATGAAATGCTGCTTATTCATTCACTGGTTGGTTTCTCTTTTTTTCTGTTACCGGTACTTTGGGCTTTGGAGACCAGGTAAGAGTACCAAGAGACATTTGGGGTCTCTGGAGACTGCTGCAGAGATTTGAGATTCCCAGTTGGTTATGCAGAATATTGGGCAAGTCTGTCAGGTCAGTAAGAAGCCTTCTTCTTACCCTAAGTTTAATTTTTACCCTTTTTTCTCTCCTGGGAATGTTTCAGATGGGAAAAAGCTGGGAAGCTTTCTTTAGGGTAAGTAAAGGAAATGAGAGAAAGGCTTTAATTTAGGGACAGAAACTGAGAGCTGCAAGGTCAAGTCTCCTTTGAGGCAGTCTGGGCTATGGCTAGGTGCCTAGCTGAGGGGTCACTCTAGGGTTAGGATTAAGGGCTTAGGTTCCGGGTTCAGTCAGGGGAAAACAGAGAGCTACGTCCTCTATAGGGGCAACTGGTCAGGGACTGTGCCAATTTGATTTGAAATTCAGGTTAGGGCAAGAGGAGAGGAGGAGGAGCAGAGTGATAGTGGATGTGGGGCTGGCAGGCAGCTACCAAAGGAAGCTGAGGGCTGCTAAAGGAATTCACCACAGAGGAATTTATTGTCTGGGGCACAGCTAATCTTGACCCTAAGGTGCTCTGGGAGGGCTGTGGCTGGTCTTTGGGACAGGAGGTGTAGCAGAACCCCGCTTCTTTGGACAAAGCTGACTGGGAAGAAGTAGTAATTTGAGGGTGGTTGGAAAGAGCCCAGAGCTCAGGCTTGAGTTTCTCCTGGCCTCGTGGAGCAGGGTTGAGATTGGGTAAGGTGGCCATAAGGGCTTTTTGAAGGAGGAACAACCAGTCCCTTCTGAGCAGAATCCTGTGGTTAGCTCCACAGGGTACTCTGCAGAAACTCAGGCTCTGCTCCACACCCTTTTGTCTAACCCTGACAACAGAAGCTGGCAGAGCGAGCTTTGAGGACATGAGAGAAGAAGACAAGGTGCTGGCCCTTTTGGAGCCCAGATCTCATCTTGGCTTCCTCTCCTCATACCCTCCACAGAAAGCCACCCTAATCCATTCTGCAGCCTGAGGGTGGTACCTTGTCTTCAACCCTGCCTCTGCCTCTTCCATCTCCCGCTTCCCTTCCTTCACCTTGACCTTCTTTCTTACTATAGTCTCAAGAGTCAAGTCTGGCTAAGTGCAGGTGGTAAGTGCTGGTCTAGATGAGCTTATCCAGTCTTCTGATAACCCTTCCAACCCTTATGTCCACTACAATCATGTAGTACATAAGAGAAAAGTCATCTAATCTTCAACTCTGTAGAAGAAAGAGAACAGCAGGAAAGTGTGAGAGTCTAGCAGCAACAACTCTTTGGCTTTGGAGAGCAGTTGGCTCAGTCACTGAACAAAGTGAATTTAATTTTATGAAGAGATTGCTTTTGATGGAGACACAGAACTGTTTACTGGGGGAAAGACTGGATAGTTCCATCTGCTCTGAGAAGTGGTTAGAGTATTCCCCATCCAATGCTAGTGCCAGGTGTGTGGTATTGGTAGGTAGTGGAAAGAAGGCTCTATTTCCTCTATTTCCTCTAACAAATTGCATTAAGATTACGAAAGAATGGGATGAACATTCAGTATCTCACAAAGCTAAGGTCAGCTGAAGTGCACAGCATTTTGTATTTTCTCTTGTGAAAACGGAGACAGAAGCAGAAAAATGGAGCTCCAGGGGTTGAATATCATTAACGTCTAGCAGCAGAAGGAACAAGCTGATTAACAAGGAGGTTAACAACTAATCACACAGGAACTGGTTAGTGTTATTACCCCAGAGAATATCCCCCCAGCCTCTACAGCTTTGGCTGAGAGCAGCAATCCCAGCCTCTCCGCCTTCATGCTGAGGGACACTGAGCCCACACCTCTTCTGGCTACAGAAGAGAACTGGTCTCCGAGTGCATCTCAAAAAGCAACTTTTTCATGGATAATACTGTTGACTTTAGTCATAACACAGACAACAGAGACTCCATCATCTTGCTGTACGTGGAAGAAAAGTAATAGAATTTCTTCACTTCCCTGATTTGTGGAGGAAATGGGAAAACCCTGATTTATTAAAACAAAATAAGTATTTCTCCAAAATAAAGAATTGTAGAACTTCACTCAGCCAAGCATTTCTCAAGCTACAAGAACACAAAGAAGTAGGAAGAGACTATAAATCAAATAAATTATTTTTTATATCTCTTCTGTAGCTATATCTGTGCCTTCCATCTGCAAGACTCTCCTGTTCAGCTATTCACGTTGCAGAACAGATACATCTGAAAAGCCGGCTAAATTGAAAAAATGTTAGACTTCTGTTCAAAAAATTCTTATAAAATCCCTACGTTTTGAATTATCCAGTAACCAGAGCAAATAGTTAATACAAAGTGTATTTGTTTTGTTGAACTCTGTACCAGTCCAGTGACAAATTATGGTGAATATAATTATTTTTCTTTTGTTCTCTGGGGAAGAATTTCCCCTCGAAGACAGATTTTGCTCAGATTGTAATTTGGGCCAGAAATTTGTGTAACATTCAACTGTCAGTAATAGACCACTTTTCTGAAAATTGAACAGAAATGACGAAGTACAAAATCAAGTCAAGTAATAATTATACTTTATTGAATTAGTGAAAATGAACAAAACAGAATATTTGATAGGAGGGGAGCAGGATGAGAAGAAAATACACAAAGTGTTTCTTCCTTAATAGCAGCACTTCAACCTTCATGTATCTTCTGGCAGGCAGAGAGAAGATCTGTGACTGATAGGAGAAGAGAGGTCCCTGTGTTCTTTTCTCACACTCTCCCCTTTTTATTTTTTAGAAATCAACATAATTACTTCCATTCTTTTTTTTTCCTTTTCTTTTCAAATGACATTTTTCTTTTCAGTGTAACCACACCTGAAATTTTGGACTTTCACCCTCTGAACTCCCCTTGAAATGTGTTACCTTGAGGCTCTTCATCCACTGCCAACTCTCAACTCTCCCTTGCTAGATTACCCAGTTTTCCAAGTCCTAGATACCTCTAGGGATTCCAAGACCCCTCTATTCTTTCTTTGCTGTTCTTGTAGAGTTCATTAGTGGAAAAGCAGGAAGAAATATACACAACTAGATTGCATCCAAAGCCAGCTTCTCTCTGGAATGACAACAGCCATGTTTACGCAGTGCTGAGGCCAAGCAAACAAACTTGGCTAGAATCTTGCTGCATCTTCTGCAGCCACACAAGTTTTCGTGCCTCGAACTACGGGTTGCTGCCAGGCTCACTGGCTTTGCTGGAGAGTCATGCAAGGATGGTTATCCTGGTTCTAGGGCTGAGCTGGCTTCTTTCATTTGCTCTGGGAGCTAGTACATTATTGTGGAAAAAGGAGAAATGGGGGAGATGTTGTCTAGACAGCTGAGTTGAGCGTGCTATAGTGAAGGTTAGACTTGGAAGCAGCAGTATTACATCCACTGGTATCAGCCAAAGATGGTGGTGGGATTCTTCTCTTTTCTGAAGTTTCCTAACACCACAGTGATGAGGAGTTGGCAGCATATGTGTGCATGTCAGAGGTTTATGTACATAAATAAATACCACCTATGTACATAAATAAATAAAACTGTGGTACATAGTTTTGCCTCTCCTGGAAGAACGTTGTCGCCACCAGCAGTGGCAGTATTTTATTTACAAAGCCCTGCTTATTTGTGAACTCCTGTATTATTCAGAGATCCGTGGCAGCCCTGGTCCAGTAGCAGTGAGTCACAGAGGACATGCATGTTGTGTTTCATAATGAAAGTGTGGACAAGCTGGAGCTGGACAGCCTCTGTGGTGCATCAGCTGAATTGCTCTGAAGGAGGCGGATTATACACGACAGGGTAAGGCTTCACAGTTCATCAGTTTAATCGTAAAGCAGATGGATTTTAAAGAGTTGAGGACTAATTGTGTTACGTTTTGGTTCCAAGAGAAATCATGTGAGGCCCTAGGTACTTAGCAACTGGGAATTGAAGTGCCACAGCTGGAGGATGAAAGGCGCTGAAGTAGGACAACTCACTGATGGCTTCGGATTTGTTCTAGAAGTTTTGAAGGGATAACTTTGTTTGCACAGACTGCATGCCAGATCAGGTATTTACTGTCCTCTTAAGCACTGGTACTGGATGAGGAATAACTTAGAGAAGCAGTATGAAGTGTCATCAGTGTGAATCATGTGTTGGGTGCTCCAGCTAACTGGGCAGAAATGTAATTTCCTCCCTGATACCGATCCGCTTTCTTTTTTTATGTGCTGTAGTGGCCCAATATTAATAACACAGCACCAGAGCCTTACAAGACAGCAAACAGATTGAGTAACCTTAACAAATGAGTACACAAGCCACCAGAAATCAAAACAGAGTTTGGGTACAGTAGTTTCAATAGTCTGATGTGATAAAATAAGGCTGAGACTTTGTGTCAGCTGATCAGTTGACATAAATTCTATTATATATTATGTGATATAAAATATGTTATATAATATGTAATATTATTATATATTTATTATAATTATTTCAGCTTCATTTAGCCTTTTCACTGTTAGCACTTCTAGAACCAGAAGGATAATTGTACCTTAAGAAAAGAAGTAAAATTCTCCATGTTTGACAAACTGAGATCTCTGTTGAAATGAAAGTCCTTTTCAAATCAATCACATCTCTAAACACGAGGTGGTGGCTGATAACATGCTTACAAAAAGCCTTTTAAAGTTGTCTGGCAGATCTAGCCCCAACTCGTTCAACTATAAGAAAGCAAATGGGCTGCGAAGAAAACCCACTCAAAAAATTTCCCAGCAGGAACTTTGGTTACTACCCAGTGTGAGTTACAAATTAGGTAATAGGAAAAGCAAAGAAGTAACAGGCTTTAATAATGTTAGGCTTAAGTTAGTATTAGTCCACTTCTTACTGGAGTCACAAAACCTTATCACAGCTTACTTGGATAAGTTGAGCTACGTGGGAACATAGATTTCAGAACGCTGTTTAAGTCACTTTGTTCTGTGATCTCTCTCTAAAAAATTATAACTCTCAGAGTCTTCAGCAGGCTGACAAAGGTAAGGTACTTTTTAAAGGATCAGAACTCAAATAGACTAACAAAGCTGATTTAAAGACTGACCTGCTTAAATATGAATCTCAATTCTTGGATATAGGTAGATTGCATTTAGTGTTCCTTACCACCTCCAGAGCTTTTGTAATAAAATAAACACTGCTGACTTAAATCATGAATATCCAAGAGTGACAGACTTGGCAGGAAAGGCAGACCTCACTGAAAGCTATGAGAATCTTCTTGTGCATGCACAGCTTTTCAGGGATTTCTCCAGTTTATGCATTAATGCACTGTATCATTTTGGTCATGCTTGCTTGCTCCTACACACCTCCTCCCCTAAATGAAGGCAGTGTGCTGCTACTGCTGCATCTTTTAGAGACCGCAGGACCTGCAGGCAGAGCTGAGCCACACTCTCTTAGCAGATGACTCTCTTCAGCAGGACGCCACTACTTCTGTGTTGGAAGTTCCCACCAGGGAGCAGAGCTAGCAAAGGGGCTCCTCAGACTCACCCAGGCAAAGGCATCTGCATGCAGCTGGTTTGAAATTGGACTGTGCTAACCTTGGAGATTTTACACCAGAACAGATTGAGCAGTGCTCACTTATTTGACTGCACCTGGTGACAAGCTGGATGGGACCCTTGTGCCAATGGGTGCTTACATGTAGAGACCCACAGTAACATCTTCAGGTGACAAAGCTGGGGCCAGAAGAGTGCCACCGCCAGTGCTCTCAGTCTAGGGGTGGTGACATTGTGTCTATGCACTCACCTACCATGTAAAAGTACGTGCTTAATTTCAGTGTCCTGTTCTTCAGTGTTCTGAGCCTTCCAATCAGTTACTAGTTTAAACAACTGCAAATGCAGTAAACAGCTGGCAAACTTATTAGGGTTTGTACCACATTCATCAGATTAACCACTTTTAAACTGTTTCCTTTAAAGTAAAGCAGCAGCTATTATATTGCCCTGATTTAAGGCAGCAAGACCAAGCCCTTGGGTAAATAAGGGGGTTTTAGTACTTTAATACTTTGAGAAACAGGCAGCAATACCTGGTAGTTTGCTGAGTTGGCATTATTGGCATGAATGTATATATGATCATGTCACCTGAGTAACATGGACACAACAGGATGGAGGTAAGCAACTTAAGCCATGTACTCTGGGTTTATAGCAGAGCAGCTCAGATAATGCCAGCAGAGAGATGGATTCCACAAATTCTTCCTCCATGTGGCCTGCTTTTCTATCCTGAAACAGCCTCTTTGGGCAATACTGGACATGCTTTTGAATACTCTGGAGTGATTAATCCCACCAAATGTTGACTGTCTGACGCTTCAACCAAGCAAAGATTTTAGCAAAGGGTTGCAATTTTAATGGAGAACAAAATGTAGTTATCAACCACAGGATCTACTGAGATATAGGGAGAAATAACAAGACCATTAACTTCATTCACACAGAAGAATATTTAGAAGCTCCCCCAAAGTAATTTGATGGCTCCTTTGTAACTTTTTTTCTTGCAGTATGATCTGTCTGTCTTTTAAGACTGGAATAGATTTGCTATCCTGGATAAAAACCTCTGTCCCATGTCTTCCTTATATACAAGTTTAGTACAGTACAAACATTGGCTTTGTGCGGTCCTGACACCCACATAGAGGATATCTTTTCTAATGGATGTCTTTTTCTAATGTAGCTGTCTCTACAATATTATATTGTCTGTATGATGGTAATAAAAGCGATAAGATTAAGCTTCTTGGGCGACTACCTGGCGAGGGAAAATTTTGGAATTAAAAAACTCCATAGGTTAATTTCACACTCAGGATTTCTCCACATGAGAGGCTTTCCAGTGAAATGAGATGCTTCTCTTAACTGCTTCACATTAACTGCTCTGGAATAAGTAGGGATAAAGAAGCACTAGACCTTTATCTTGCTGTAAGTATTGTTTTGTTGTAGTGGTGATTTCTTTGCAAGTACTCCCTCAATGCTCTGAGTTAGAACTTCATGTTTCTTGGGACTGATGGGGGACACAGATCATTTTAGGATTGTATTACTGGAATTAAAAGCATATTTTTTTTAGTGGTCACTGTAAATCTACATTTTCTGTATCACCTAATGTAAGTGTAAAAGTACCATGATTTGTCTTTTGCCACAAGAGCTCATTGCTGTTTGACTGTGGATTTGTGGCTCAGGACAAAAAGGTGATTGATGTGGATAGATACACGACATAATTCTCTCAGGTACCCTGTTCCTGACCAGCAGCATCTTCCAGTTTATCTGCACTGGAGCTTGCCAAATCAAAGGTCTGGAAGGGACCTCAAAGTCTTGACTCAAGCCTTCTAGAGGCCTGCACTAGGGAAAACTCCACAGCAGCAAAGTAAGGAAGCAAAATGTAGGAACTGTCACTTATCTCTGAAAAACTTCACATTGAGTATGGCTCTTGCCAAGACCAGGGAATACAAGAATAGAAATACTTCTGTGGTAGATCATGTCAAAGGTGTGGCTAGCTCTACACTGTGTATCTAAGATGTTGAAATAGGGCACATATGTTGAAAAAGGCTTTAAGGAATTTCTCCTCCAATGGAGAGGGTATGCAGACTACCTTTTTTAATTACATCAGTAGGTCTATTTTTCATTAACTTTGTAATTCCTTTTTAAAACGGTTTAATTTTTTTTCACCTGCAGAATATCCTTTGCCATTAAGGTTCATCATTCAGTTCTGAATGGAAAAAAACCCTTTCATTTTCTTTATTAGAAATTAGAGCTCTGAAGCCCTTTGACTATTGAATTGGGAAAAATAGTGAAAGACTGTTCCCTGCTCAACTTTCTCAAACCATTTGGAAGTTGAAAGTTCCCATAGAATTTAGTCTGCCATCATATGGGAGCCACTCCATGCGTTTATTGTTCTGACAGCTTTCTCCTTCCTTCCTGTGCTCTTTGTGAAAGTGAGCGATCAGAATTATGTGCTGTAGTCAAGATGGGAATGCATGATAGATTTTTACAACTGTACGACCTTTTTTACTATTATTTTCCTCTGCTCCCTTTCTCACAATGCCTAATATGCAATTCAGTCTTTTCGAACCTGAAAAATTGCTCCAAACCCACTTTCCTGTGTGGAAATAGCTAATTTATGTCCCATCACTATGTATATATAGTTCATATAATCAGTGTCACATTGTAGCAGTTTATCAGCTTCACATTGTATGTATTCACACTGTTTCATGCACTATTCTGTCACCAATTAAAATGCAAGAAGAATCCTTGTTGCACATCTTCACAGTCAGCTTTACTCTGAACACATTGCTCTGCAGACGTTTCAACCCCACTCTCTACCCTTTTGCTACGTAACTTTTAAACATCTGGTACAGCACAAGCCCTAGCATAGATTTCCATAGTAGTATCTTGTAACCAACCTCTGTTGCAAAACCTGGCCGTGTCTTCCTGTTTTTCATTCCCACCTTCATTAGGACACCTCTTTTCTTCTCAGGAGGCTTAGCTGCCTTGAGAAGCTTGCTGAAAACTTTGGCAATCAAAGTATATTATATCAAATAAATCACTCTTCTTTACATGCTCACTGACATTTAAAAAGGCCCTAATAAACTGGTAACTCAAAAATTCCATCTATAATAAGCACCTCAATCTTTCCCCAGTGTGTCATACTTTGGCTTTATTTCTGTTAAATGTATTCATCATCTTGGTTCCTACTGATTTACCTTGTACAGGCAGAGGAGGGGATTTTGCAGCAGAATTGGGATGACCAGTGATGGCTGAATGACTTCACACTGTCAAAGGCTATTTTTCTAGAAGTAAGGACATGGGAAACTCACAGTGTTCAAAAGTTTGCCAGCATGAAGGAAACCTTTTCTTGGACACAAAAAGCCCAACCCTATGTCACCATTATTGAAGAATCTACAGCAAGACTGTAGGTTTCCTACTTAGGAATTGTAATCTAGTGACCTGCAACTCAAGGTTGCTCAACAGAGGTTTGAAGACTTTCAGGACAGGCTGAACACAAGATGGTCTCTTGAACAGCAGTTGCCAGCAGCACACAATCTGAAATGCCTGGCACAGCTGTCACAAAGAGGGAACAAATTTTTTAAATACTTGTTGTGGTTTGACACTGGCCCAACGCCAGGCACCCCCGAGAGTCGCTCGCTCACCCTCCCCTGCCACAGCTGGGCAAAAGGAGGGAAAAGAGGAAAAAGGGTTAACAGAGGCTTCATGGGTGAGATAAGGAGAGTGGGAGAAATATTTCAAGGGCAAAACAGGCTCAATCTTGATTACTGAGTAAAATTTATTACTGACAGAATCAGAGGAGGGTAATGAGAAATAACATAAGCCCTTAAAACACCTCCCCCCCCACCAGCCTCTCCCTCCTTCCCACCAACAACGCAGGGAGGCAGGGCAGGGGGGTTTTGGTCAGTCCATCACCAAGATTCTCTTCCACTGCTCCGGGAGAAGAGTCCTTCCTTCTGAGGCCGTGGGGTCCCTCCCTTGGGAGACAGTTCTCCGTGAACTTCCCCAGGTTGGGTCCACTCTCACGAGCAGCAGCCAAACCGCACCTGCTGCAGCGTGAGTCCCTCCCACGGGCACACAGTCCTCCCAAAACTGCTGAGCCATGGGTCTCTCTTCCACGGGGTGCAGTCCTCCAAGGCCAGGCTGCTCCAGCCTGGAAGCAAGGGCCCTCTCTCTCCACCGGGTCTCCCACTGGATCACAGCCTCCTCCAGGCATCCACCTGCTCCGGCGTGGGCACCTCCCCCACGGGCTGCAGGTGGATCTCTGCATTCCCCATGGATCCCCATGGGCTGCAGGGGCACAGCTGCTTCCCCATGGTCTTCACCACGGCCTGCAGAGGAATCTCGGCTCCAGCGCCTGGAGCACCTCCTCCCCCTCCTTCTCCACTGACCTTGGTGTCGCCATGTTGTCATCCCTCACATGTTCTCTCCTCCTCCTCTTCTCTGACTAGAATCCAAAATCTTGTGACTTTGTTTTGATTTTCTTCTTAAATATGTCATCACAGAGGCATTACCAGCCTCTCTCATTGGCCCAGTTCTGGCCAGCAGCATGTCCATCTTCAGAGCCATCAGCCATTGGCTCTGCTGGACATGGTGGAAGCTTCCAGCAGCTTCCTCACAGGAGCCATCTTTGCGGCCCCCCTGCTACCCAAAACCAGGCCGTGCCAAACCAATACAATACTGTTTGGAAATTGTAAGTTGCAAAGCTTTTGTTTTGTGTTCTCTGCTTATCCATGTGAGTGCTAAAATGGGATAGTGCACACCAGCCCACCAGGTGCAAGGGGCTCTGCGTGATGGATCAGAGGGATCATTTTGCAGCCCGTCTGTGCTTTCAGGACACCTCAGTGCTGTTTACCTGTAGCACAGAGTGGATGATCTTTGTGAGAGCCTTCACCAACAGGCCCAGAATGGTTTCCTGTGCATTGTCCAGATTCTTTCCCTCAGTAAGATTTTACTCTTCTATTTCAAACTGTGCATTCAGTGTGAATGCTTCACCTTTCAGAATTATTTATTTTCATTATTTATGTTGTGAATTTTAGAACAGCTGGTGAGAAAAAAGTAGATGCTTAGTCAGTAAACAAGATGTAGCTTCACTAAGTAGATAAAATAAGATTCCTTTGTCCCTCATGTAAATCAAAATAAGTATCACCAAAGGGGCATACACACATTTTTGAGATTATTTTGTACTATGAAAAGAGGAAAGTTAAGGTGGTTTGGCTTAGGGCCTTGGTGAGCAGTCTTTCTTATTGGGCATCTCCATGTATTGAAGGTCTGGATCAGATTCATAGCACCTTTGGGAGCACTTTGGTCTCTGTCAGACTGAAGCCAAGAGGTGGCAAAGCTCTGAGCAACTATTTTAACAGTAATAGTAATGACCTATTGATAGTGCCCCTGTGCTGTCACACTCTCTCCATAGCTGCTAATTGCCCTCCTTGTTATGACCAGACTGTGCTCTGTTATCTTGCAGCTGTTTTCTGGCAGCTGCCAGGTCAGATTGAAACCCTCTTTCTTTCTTTAAGCACTTCTATACGTTTCTCTCTTTGCTCTTATGCCTTTGACTTCCACTTGTCCTTCACTTTCTCTAGTCTGAGAAACATTCCATGTATCAGAGAGTTGTAGACTCCCAGGAGATCCCTGAACTTCGTTTCACCTTTTATTTTTCAGTTCATGTAAAACTGTGAAATGGTTAAGCCTGATGCCTCAAAGGGATATTACAGGTGCTGAAGTGGCAAAACTAAAAAGGGTGGTTCATGGGTTTCAGGTTTGTTTTCTTTGTTGTTTTTATTTTCTTTTCTTTCATCCCCATCAATGATCTATGGTGCTGTTCAAAATCTTGGGAAATTTCAGAGATATGACTTTGTCCAAATTCTCTCTGAGGTTTCTTACCACAGATAGTCTTCTCTGACCCCTCAAAATACTGAGGCTCATGCTGGATCACTGGCACGGGAAGAGAGAAAGGGTGACCCTACCTTGCTGTGAGAAACTTCGCAGCAGCACTTGCTCTTTGGTGCACCACTCTGGCTGTTCTGCACTCAGGAATAATCATGGAGGTCTGTGCTTTGCACTTGCACAAGTGCATTGCTTGCTTCTCTTTTGGTTGTGACCACCACACAAAACTTTAAAATGCAATGGTGAAGGCTGAAACACTCAGGGCTCCTGCTCATGTAGGAAGGAGAAAGGAAGCAAAATTGATTTTTGGCTGTTGTCAAATAAAAGAAAAAAAACTATTTGGAAACAAATAAAGTAATAAATTTGGGACAAGGAAGAAAGCTACTAAAAATTTAGCTTCCTCCCCTTCCTCCTTGTCATCACTGAACTAATGGATGGAAAAGAAAGAAAACGAATGATGTTAAAATCCAAGACTGAGTCCTGTTTCAATAAAATTGCTCCAAAACATTATGCAGAATTAACAGGATGATGCAAAAAGCCAGCACTAACTTTTAGTGTTAATACCTTCTTCATCAAATCATGCATTAGGTAATCATACATGGGTCGTTCTTGATAAACTTAAATTTTAGTTAAGAACCCCAAAGAACTGTTTGGTATTATGATGACCAGAATAAGTGGCATAGGGAACTGAGGTCACTGTTGAAAAAGAGAAGTCAGCAGAGTGGCAAATACACACGTGAAGGGATATGCATCTGGGGTTTTTTTGGTCAGGGAAATAGGAGCGAGTGGGGGACTTGCTTGACTGTGGTCAAGAAGAATTTTGAAGACTTGGAGGGAAGCAGTAACATGAGGATGGCAAGGAGCCGGGGAGAAACAAAACTCTCAGCTGGGCTGTTGGTGACCTGAATGCTCAGGCAGCAGAGATGAAGGGCTGAGTGCCCAGGTTGGTGTGAGCGGAAAGCATGTCACTGTTCTGGGAGACAGGGAATGCCTTTCTGTGCTCTTGGAAGATATCACAGTCTCCTTCATGTCCTAAACTCGCTCCATGTCACTGCCAGAGCAGATTGTCAGGAAACTCTGTAGCCTGCCCAGGTGCTGAGAATTTCTGATCTTGTTGTTTTCAAAGGTCTTGGAATCACCCTGTAAATCATCCTTCTCATGCAGTGTTCAGCTTCAAAACTACTTTCTGTTTTCTACTTCATTGTTTCCAAGTCAAGGGGTTCAAGTCTGGAAGATGTGTCCATCAGATGAGATAGGGTAGGTAAAACACTCTTATGGGCTAGCAAGGCAATGAGTCAAGGACTTAGGAGGGAGAAGAGATGAGCATAAATAGACAGACCATCTAAATGCCAATGTGTTAGAGCAGGATAAACAGAGCAGCCAGAAAGCAAGGAGCATCAAAACACTCTGGTCACAGTCTTTTCTCTCTGTGCATGTGCTTCACTATTCTTTGGGTATCTGAAATAAGAGTAAGCTCTCTGAAATAAGTGCTGTACAAACCCATTCAAATAACTAGAAATGTAAACACAACCTGGTTAACTATACTGTAAACTCAATGCAGAATGAATTAATACTGATGCATGTACCTATTTGTTTTTACATTATTGAAATGAAAGACAATCCAATATTAAGGAAGTGACCAAGGAAAGAATTTAGTGAGTGAAAGATGATGTCTCAAAGTCAATAACAGTGGCTGAACAGCTGAGAGGCCATCCCTTTGCTGCTGTGGACTGGCATAGCTCCACTGCTACTAATGTTAGCTAAGCATCAGTTTTTGCACAACAAAAGAAAAAAAGGTAGTTAAAGATTCAGGATAAAGTAAGAGGTTTGGTTTATTCCTGCTGGTAGCCTCACTGCTAACATAGTTGATATATGTTTGCTTAGTCCACTAGGATGCACTTATTACATTTAAGTATATTCTTAACATGCAGAATAACGATACCTGCAACACTGGAAGGAAGCAATAAGAGTTCACTGGATTAGGAGGCTGAATGTTCCAGCCAACACACAACAGCAATTGCTCATGTTGTTCTAAGAAGTTTGCAATGTTGCAAGTCCCTTTTCCACTGGATTAGGTATCATTGGGAATTAACAGAGAAGAAAGAGAAGAAACAGAGAAGAAAGGGTGTAGCAGCAGCAGCACATTATGCTAACCCACAGATTCTGAGTTAGTATCACTGAAGTGATGTAGGACATGGGAGCTCGCAGTATTGATGACAAAAGTTTGAGGCATCCAGTGCCAATAAAAACCATCCTGGTTTTTGCTGACAGCTGCTTTTCTTTATTCCAGAGAAGCGTTTCCAAGACACAAGATTTGTATCTTGCTGCTACATGCCTTCTACACACAGTGCTTAAGAGATAATCCCCAATCCACTGTAGTATATGAAGCAATAAATGGCTGCTGAGATTAATAGCCTAAGCAAAGCTGAAGCATTTAATCAATCTGCAAAAAGTACTCATTGCCAGAATACAGGCAGGAGAATTTGTTCCTCATATACAACAAACCTTAACAGGGAGCAGCAAAATTTCTTATCACTGGTGAGGACTAGAACTGCTGAGCTGCCCTCTTTCTAAACAGGACACCTCAGTATGGGGTGGAGAGGAAGGGGCCGACTACAGTCATAACCAAGCAGGAAATGTACAGATTTAGACCTGACTGGGGAAACATGCCATGGCCAAGAGTTTCCATACTTTATGTTGAATGTATATTGTCCTATTTCTTTGTGCCGTGACACTTTTATGTAGGCAGAAGAATAAGAACAAATATTAGAGCTTCTTCCTGGTGTAAGAAAGAGCAGAATCCAAGGAGACTTTGGATCTTATCGATCCAGCACAACTTGGATACAATTTATAGCAGCTGCCAGACTGCTGCAATTTACATCAGTGCTTTAAAGTTCTTAACTGTGCGTCAGCAGGGATTACTGGAATGAGGTGTACTCTGACAGACCTTGATGCACACCTCACAGCATCTTGGTGGTAAGGAGCTCGTGTCCAACAGGGAGCTCTTGTTTGAACACAGAACATGTGCATGCCTTACCAGCACAGAGGTCGGTGGTCAGGCTTTCTCACTTCAGAAGTTGTCCGTAGGCCTCCAGTTTCCCATGCAAACACATTCAGCTGCCTCAGAGGCACATTCACTAGCCTCAGGGGACGTCACACTCCTCTTCCTGGTCTGAGACACCGAAACAATCCATAGAGTTCAGCAAGTCCCTCTCAAAAGGAATTCATATTTCATGATGATGATTAACATAAATATGTGAACTCTGACAGAGCAGAAAGAAGATGGAAATGCCGTTCCCTACACCTCCCATCTTCACTCATGTGGTGATCTGTATCCTTAAATTACGTGTTTACTTGTACTTTCCAATATCTGATCAAATGGGGAGCTAGATTTTTCACTGCAAAACCAGTTACTTTTTATTTAAACCTTGTCTGAGAAATGCTGGTGCAGGGCTTGGATGCTCTCAGAAGTGCTGGTGCTGCATGCTGTCTCACACTGGGCTCCTAACTCACTTGTTTGCATCTTTTCCCCAGATACCATTTTAGGTTGAATATGAGGAAAAATTTGTTCACTGAAAGGGTAATCAAGCATTGGAACAGGCTGCCCAGAGAAGTGGTGCAGTCACCATCCCTGGAGGTGTTAAAAAATGTGGAGATGCGGCACTTAGAGATAGAATTTAGTAGCGGACTTGACTGTGCTGGGTTGATGGTTCAGTTCAATGATCTTAAAGGTCTTTTCCAACCTTAAGGATTACCTGATTCCCGGGTATTGTGACTGGTTGTCTCAATTTTATGTGTCCCCTATCACAGTCTCTTCCAGCCCTTCTTCATAATTTTCAGGTCAGTGCAGAATTTCCAGAAAAATCATACATGTTAAAGGGATCAGTGGTCACTTGAAAATCTTCTCCTACATGACCAGCTGATGCTTGCTAAGTTTGTGTGAGAATGTAAATGAAGGAGCATCCCTGCCTTAAGCTCAGGTGTTTCAAAAAGCAGATCAATAGATTCGATTGAATCTGAGTCAGGTGTCTAATATTAATCTTTTCAACTTTGCAGAGAGGAGAAAACTAGAAAAGCTCAATAAAGAAGGTGACGGCTGTTCATTTATAAGGACCTTGAAAACAAGCAAACAGACAATAAGCAAAACCAGATTTACCTTTCCATAAATCCAAGGTAATCTGCTTTTCTCTAGTATCTTTGTAATGAATTCTCATTAGTTTACAGATGGGGTTGTGGAATTTAAGTGGATAATGATACATGCCCTCGTTTATCATCCTTCACTCATCTGACAGATGCCCACAGTGTCCCTAGGATGTTCTTGTTTTTGAACTCCATGTGACTGAAACACGTATTAACTTTCAGTCTTTCATATAATGTTGTAAAGTTATTAGGACTTTTAATGAGAGCAATTAAGGAATTATGAACAATACACTGGCTAATGTGAACTAAACATTTTTAGAAAATTGACCTCATGAGTTAAATGGGAGGAGAGACTTTCTTAAGGCTTTACTCTGGGTTTCACTTAGACAGGCTTTATTCTCAGGAGACCCTCCAGATTTTCACTTCAGCATAAACGTGGAGTAAGCACAGTGTCAGGTACTTTATGTATCTGTAGAATATGCTTTCCAAAAAACATTCCCGAAGCAGGAGGAACTCTAGATATACTTATCTTTCATGAATGTAGGGAAGTTGGAATAGTTGAGAGTTTTATCTCTTTTGCATAAGAAACACGTGAAAGTCTTTGGGAGTTTTCCAGTGCCAATTAATTTAATCAGTCCTTATCACTCCCAGTTCTGAGCCTTTTAAGGAACTGCTTTGAGCAGTTGTCACTGCTAACTTGAAATGGCCTGATGTTACAGTATTATACTTTCTAGTTCTGAAAAATAGTTTAGGACTGTAGCCACATTTTAGACATGTATTTTACAGGCTTTCTGAAAGCTCTGTCATAAAAATTTATGTATGTTCCTGAGACAACTTAAGGGATGGAAAATGTCATGCTACTGTAAAGAAACAGATTTTGACAGTGACAATCCATAACTAATTTGAAGGAATCTTAGCAATTAGTTTGAACTCAAGGTTGGCCTGCCTTAAAATTATTTTGCTATGAAAAGAAATGTGTTTTTCTTCTTAAAATCACATTTAACCTTTTTTCTTTTTTAGAAAAGAACATCAGCTACTTTTTCTCTGAAAAGCAGAAAAAGTTGTAACACAGTAACCATTTAAATGCATTATATTTGAAGTGCTGTTACAACAAGAAAAGCTGTCCATGTGGAGAAAACAAATTAGCTATTGTGAATCCATTCCAATTCTTTATTCTATTGTCAAATAAAGCTATTTAGATAAGACTATTCCTAGTTCTAGAGTACTGTCGACTTCACTGATTACATTGCAGATATTAATGAAAAAAACTCCAAAGTAAACCACATCATGTACTTTTGGCATGTGATCCATAAAAACTGTAGAAGGGGGAAACTATTATTCGTATTGACTTCACTGGGGAGGGGAATAACATACGTAAAAGGATAGATACCAGTGTCAGAACTGAGATCACTCAGTCCTTTTCCATGTATTTAAAGGACAGTCTGGCCTTCTGACAAAGACGTTTTCTGTTTTCTGTAAACTGTACTTAAATGCCTACAGCAAGAGAAGTGGATTTGATACTGCCATATGCAGAAATTGACAAAACAGTAAAATAAGTGTGAAGCTCACTGCAGCCAGAATAATGACATTTTATTCTGACTACATATTAGCATTTTTATGCCTACTTTGCAAAAGATGTAAAATAGCAGGTACAGGGTGACTCAGGCACCAGAGCTATTTCCCAATTAGCTGATTTTATTAATTCCATGAACCAAGAGCATGTCTCATTCTGTGCTACTGCAGGCAATTTTCAATAGGGGTTTGCTCTGACACACTTACTCTAATGGCAACTTTTAAACAATCAAAACACATATCTCCCAGTTCTTTCTAGGTATATACATATGACCATCTAATTGCTCCATGAAGAGCTTTTTGTAATCTAAACTTTCCTTAGCTCAAGGGCCTTTCTTCTTGACCTGCTATTTTCTGAAACTACATAATTCCCTTCTTTCATTTGTGCTGTCAGTTTGATAGTATTTATAAAGCCTGCTTGTCTCTCTCTTGAGTATTCACTATGCTAGATAGTACAAAATTTGTCTTAGACATTCTCCATGTAGTACAAATTTATTTTACAGGTGGCTGTGATTTAACTTCAGCTGGCAGCTCAGCTCTACAGAGCTGCTCACTCGGTCCCCTACCAGCAGCATGGGGTGGAGAATCAGAAGGGTAAAAGTGAGAAAAGTCATCGGTTGAGATAAAGACAATTTAATAGATAAAGCAAAAGCCACGTGCACAAGCAAAAGAGAACAAGGAATTAATTCATCACTTCCCATGGGCAGGTGGGTGTTCAACCATCCCCAGGGAAGCTGGGCTCCATCACATGTGATAGTGAGTCAGGAAGACAAATGCCATAACCCCGAACGTCCCCACCTTCCTTCTTCTCCCAGCTCTATATGCTGAGCATGATGCCATATGGTGTGGGATATCCCTTTGGTCAGCTGGGGTCAGCTGTCCTGGCTGTGTCCCCTCCAGACTGCTTGTCCACACCCAGTCTGCTCACTGGTGGAGTGGTGTGAGGAGCAGAAAAAGCCTTGACACTGCAAGCCTTGCTTAGCAACAGCTAAAATATCCCTGTTATCAACACCATTTCCAGCACAAATCCAAAGTATAGCCCATACCAGTTACTGGGAAGAAAATTAACTCTGTCCCAGCCAAAACAAGCACAAAGGCCTAAAATACTGTTTGTTGCCCTGGACCATATTTTTTTGGTTCTTTTTATCAATGCACTGACTTTTACGCTGCGTGGATTGGAAGTGCACATAATTCCAGGTGTGGCTGCTACCTGAGCCACGCATAAACATCTAAATTCAAGATTTGCATATAATCCTCTTCTTTGATATATAACCATTGATACCTTTGAACTTTATGGTAGTGGAGCTGCCATTGCAAGTTTTATTTGGTTTCTTACTGTTCAAGGGGAACCTATTGACGAAGCCTTCCCTGCTCCAGCTGCACAAGGAATCGCGCTCATGGGCTCTTGTCCTGCTGGGGGACTTCAACAATTGCAACATCTGGGAAAGAAACACAGTGAGCTGTAGGAAATCCAGCAGACTCCTGGAATTCAGGGAGAATGACTTCCTAAGCCAGGTAATAGGCAGCCCTACCAGAGGGGATATGAAACTGGATCTGATGGTCACCAACACAAGTGAGCCACTCAGGGACATCAAGATTGGAATCAGCCTGGGTTGCAGTGATCACATGCTGGTGGAGTTTGCAGCCCTGTGGGATATGTGTCAGGCAAAGAGTCAGGACCCTAAACTTCAGGAAAGCAAAATGCCAGCTCTTCAAGGAGTTAGTCAATAGGTTCCCCTGGGAAACTGCCCTCAGAGAAAAGGGAGCAGCTCCTTAAAACTGCTTTCCCCTAGAGCACAAGAGCTAGCAATCCCCAGGTATAAGAAATCAGGGAAGGAAGGCAAGAGACCAGCATGGCTGTGTTGGGACTTGCTGGTCAGGCTAAAGGGCAAGAAGGAAATGCACAGCAGTGAAGGCAGGCACAGTATACTGGAAAGAGTAAAGGGATGTTGCTCAGTTGTGTAGGGATGGGGTCAGGAAGGTCAAGGTGCAGCTGGAGCTGAACTTGGCAAGGGATGAACAGAGTAAGAACAGCTTCTACAGGTACGTCAGCCAGAAAAGGAAGGTCTGAGAAGGCGTACACAGACACACACTGAAAAACAGTGCTGGCAAACTGGTAACAGTGAATGAAGAGAAGGCAACTTTTTTGCCTCTATCTTCACTGGCAACCTCTCTTCCCACTCCTCTTACCCTCCCACTACAAGGGAAGATCAGGTTTGGAAGCACCTGAGGAACTTGGAGATACATAGGTCAATGAGACTTGATGAGATGCATCCCAGAGTTTTGAGGGAATTGGCCAATGTACTCGCCAAGCCACCCTCCATGATGTTTCAAAAGTCACAGCACTCAAGTGAAGTCCCAGGTGACTGGAAAAAGGCAAACATTGTACCCATTTTTAAAAAGGGTAAAAAGGAGGACCCTGGGAATTAGCAACCTGTCATCCTCACCTCTGTATCTGGGAAGATCACAGAACAGATTCTCCCAGAAGCTATACTAAGGCACATGGAAGACAGGTCCCTTCCAACCCAAAATATTCTATGATTCGGTGAAAAGTATCACAATATGGACGGAGATTAGCCTTGGCCTGCATATATATGCAATGTACGCACTTTTTCTAGCTACTCTGTCTCTGGTATTCCTGCAAACCTTGCAGGGAGATCCAGGCCTTGCCAAACTGGAGAGCAGCAACAACTTCTTCACTTACCCCATCTACACCTGCAAACTCTGCAGAGAACAAAACAGGCATTTCTGAATAAAGTATTTCTAACAACCATGACTGGAAATTACGTGAAAAGTGTCTTAACATTTACACACCACATTACAAAGGATATAATTCATCCACCACTTAAAAATATTTTGCCAGACTTTTAAAAAGAAAACTATGTTTTACACACTGCAGGGAGATTTTGTTCCCCCAAAAGATAGCAGGATGGGCACCGATATAGGAAAATTCTCATGAACATCTTTCCTACACTATAACCACTAAGGATGCTGCTGTGGGTAATTGGCTTTTTTTGTTGTAAAGCATTCTAGCTACCTGCCTATTTTCAAACCATGGAAACATAAAGCGACATAAGATCTTTCACTGCTGGCTCATCAGGAGATCAATCTGTTCCCCTTGGCCACCAAGCAGTGTTTCGGTAAGAGCCCTTACCTCTGTGTCACTGCAGTTCTTTCCACACAACCCTTTGAGGAAGTCCATTTAGAAACCGCGGCTTGCATGGCAGGTATGCTAACCTATCTCAAGAGACCTCCGGTGCTTCTGGCTCTCCAGTAGCTATTTAATCTTCAGGACCTCAGGAGATAGGAATTGAGCTGTTTTCAGAGCAGATTCCCCAAACTGTCTCTGTTAATCTTATTATTGTGTGCTAAAGTCCAAGGATCTTTTACAGCCTGACCAGAGATTTCTGTAGTATGCAGAGGCTCAGCTCAGTGCCCGCTGTAATGCAGAGGCACAGGGAACAGAAATACATGACAAATTATTGATATTTGTTACTGGTATTGTGTTTATGAGGCTGCTGCCAGTCTCTTTACAGTCTGCTACTGGAGCAAACCAAGCCTGCTGCTATTATCTTTATCAGTCCAGAGAAGGTACAACACCACCAGGCAGTTTTTCTAACCCACTGGGGCAAAAGAATGGGCATTAAATCTGTCTCTAGCCAGGGATGGATGGTGGTATCTTACAGTCTGCTGCATAAAATGTTGCAGCCCTGTAGGTGGTGATGTTAAAGATTTCCCCCTGCACTGAGTAGGGGGAGAGCTGCAGCTACAAATAGCAGCTGAGGCAAATAGGTCCAATTAAAGACTAATTCAGTGAGGAACAAAACTCAAAGACTTACTGAGTTTCCATTTCAGTAAAAGAAAAAAATACGACTTCCAAATATATCAGATCCACTTACATTATTTCATTATTAGTAATTAGGATACTCTGGCAAGGCAGACCAAGCCTTTATTAGCTGAAGCAGCAGTTTGGCAGTGGCTGGAGTTTTATTGCTCATTGATTAAGCAATAGATACAAGCTGAACCAGTAGCCTCATGTGAAGGGTATTAGAGCTGAATGCCTGGCAGATTTGTGTGAAGACTTATAGCCATGGGACAGATAGATCTATATATATATTGCCCAGGGTAAAGCTGCATGAATGACTCTAAAAGGAGAAGGTTGCTGCATCATGGCAAATAATTGTTAATTTATCTTAGCGTGAAATCTTTTTACACCTCACATAAAATAAGCCACTTTTGTGGGAGGGTTAGTTCAAGAATATTCCTTTTCAGTGCAATGATGGGGTTAAGTGCTGCCTTTTGAGTGGAAAAATGGACAGTCATTCAGTGAACTTTGGAGAAAAACCTTTCCTTTCTTTGTTAATCCCTTCTCTGACAGAAATATAGTGCAGGGACCTGAGGAAACATCTTGCCATGGATGCTGACACCCAGTCCTGCACCCACTGTCTGCACAGCACCTAGAGAGAAGCTTTGATGAATCCAGTGCAGCTATCCCCAGATGTGATCCTTCCCCCACTGCCTAGAAAGAATATTTTTGTAGAGGAGCTGGAAGAAGAAAACATTTGTTCCCAGTCTGGTGCAGGCATACTGGTTTAAACCTCTGATGAAGATGAATTTTCAGTGATATGCCTGCTCTGGCATCGCTGTGGCTGAGGTGCAAACATTTTACTGCTGACACTGCTGTGAGAGAACTAATCTGCAAAATAGAGCATCCTAAGCCACAGCAGCTCTTTGCCTCTGGGAACGTGAGTCAGGGTGCTTAGATTGCTCTGGTTTCTATTAATTGCCTGCTTAACTCCAAAGAGCCAGACATGTCTATTTCATTTAAAATTACATTTTTACAAACTTAAAATAGAATAAAATATAGGTTATAACAAGAGTTACCTAAAAACTCATTGGACATCATTTCCCTCTCTTGCACTGTGAGAATGAAATGATTGAGCCACATACATAAAAGAGCTTCTCCTGAACGTTCCTTTTGCCCAACATTCAGACCTTGTATTTTACATGAATGTCATGGTCTTTACAGGACAAACCTTTCCCAGAAAGTTCAAGCTCTGTCTTGCACAAGCATAAAATTAAATTATAACAAACACTTCATAAACTAGTAAGCTGACTGTGTGTCCTGCTTCTTTTTCCTAAAAAGGCCAGGAAAGCAAATACCCATTGAGATGTTAAAGAGGGTCTGAGATGGCTACAGGAGAGATTTCCTGGGCAAACAGAGCCATCTTCTTTATTTGTGGTCAGTGAATTTTCCTTTCATGTAATCACCGTAGTTGGGGTCAGCTATAACAGAAAACAATTATTGAAATCTGCTTTGTTTTTCAGAGAATGTCTAACCTTGGTCAGTAACACTCAGGACTTTTATTTCATGCTGCAAAAGCAGCCTGGGATGCAAGCTGACTGTTGAGGCAGAAAGCAGGTATTTTCTCCAGATCTGATTTGTTGGTTGTTGCACAGCAATCATCAGATCCCATTTTACCTTATGATTTCCAAGTGAAATTTTCCTTGAGTGGAGTCTAATCTGTGCTGGAGTGCAATGAATGACCTGTGCAAACCCAGGCAGAAGAACTTCACACTGCAAGAAAGAGCCTCTCATGAGCTGTTAAGAGATGCAGTTGTTGAAATCAAACACTGGAAGCGCTTTTTAAATGCCCGAGGATGGGTTGTTCAAACTTTAAAAGCCCAGCTTCACTACAGTGTGGTATCGTCGCTGAGTGTTGCAGTGTGGTGCAAGAATGCAGAACATTTCCCTGCTACAATCCCATCTCCTGGGTTGAACAGAGGCTCTCCAGTGCACTTGTTTTACAGCGATTTAGGGACCGAGCCCGAGAGCAGCACAAGCTCTGTTTAATTTCATTTCCTGAAGGCACATACTGAAGCAATATTAGAAGCAGACTGCACTGGCCTGTAGAGAACTCACAGTGTTGGAATTTTTTTTTTTTTTCCACTGCTTGCCAAAGCCTCTGACATCAACTTTACCCCAACAGGGAGCCAGAGGAAGGAGAGGGAGGTGCAATGGCAGATGGCAACCCACAAGGAGGCGAGAATTGCATACTGCACTTTGGCACTCCGTGACAAGGACAACTTTACAGTAACCTAGTTTGCTTACAAATTGAATGAGGATTATTTGCTATTTCCCCCCCACCCCCATGTTCGGTCAGATCACTGCAAGACAGGCAAAAAATATCTAATTTATTAATTGACTTAGCTCTGGCAAGCTGTATTTCTAATCCTAGGAGGACATAAAAGAACTGATTTTAATATAGTTAAGCCAGACGTTGTGTAATTTCAGGCTTTGATACGGTTTCAATGTGTAGATGAACTGGGGGAAAAATTTGCTTACCCAGTAAAGCAGCAATGAGTTGCTCTATTACCCGGTCTGAATGCCCCAGAAATCTGCAGAAATTCAACAGAGCTTTTGCTGTGCTTTCTGCTTGTCTTTGGCTTTGAACAAAAGCATGTTCGATGGAGACAGACAACAGGTAAGGGAAGAAGAAATTTGACTTTCTCAGTGTTTTCTGAAAAATGGTTCTCCTGTCTACTTCTAGCCATTAAGATTAACTTGCTATCTAAATGGATCTTGTCTAAATTAATTGTGCTGTCTCTGTGCAGTGTTTCCCCAAGGAATGCACTGAAATACTGTTATGTCTTTGCCTGTTCTTGGCTGATTGAGATATTAATTAATTATATGAATAAGCCTAGGAAAATAAAAGTAGGTTTCTCTCCTAATTCATGTGAGTAATGGGTCTAATGTCTCATACATGGAATTTGGCAGTAGTCACTTTGCTGTGTGACCTTTTCACTGCTCCACAGTTCCATTTTTGGGTGAGGTAGATGCAAAGAAGAAAGTGAGTTGTGCAGGGAGAGGAGGCTCTTGTGTAGTGTTGGGCACCACAGCTGGCTCCCATCAAGGGCTGTACAGGAAAAGTGCTCTGATGGACACAGGTACCCTCTCAGGTCCCAGCCACAGGGTTGTCATGTAGCTAAAAAATTTTGTCATGCAGCCCTGTTCTGGGATTTATTCATCTCGGTTTTGCACTAGTCAGTCAGACTGGGCTAGGTGCACTAATGCTGCTTCCTCACTCTGTGCTCAAGGCGCACTCTTTAGAATCACAGAGTCACAGAGTCACAGAATCATGTAGGCTGGAAAAGACCTCCTAGATCATCGAGTCCAACCATTAACCCAGCACCACCGTGTTCACCACTAAACCATGTCCATGAGTGACACAGCTACACTTTCTTTGAACACTTCCACGGTTGGTGACTCCAGGGCTTTCCTGAGCAGCCTGTTCCAGGGCTTGACAACCCTTTTGGTGAAGAAATTTTTCCTAATATCCAGTCTAAATCTAAACCTTCTCTGGCACAACTTGAGGCCACTTTCTCCTGTCCCATCACTTGTTTTTTTGTGAGAATTGGGTGATTGTTCAGGGACACCTTCCCTGCCCTGCCTGATGTAGCTCTGTCCCATGCCATGTTGGAGTCTGGCAGAAAGCCTTTGGACAAGCAGGGAGCCTCAGAGTATGAGATGTTGCTTTTTCTGAAACTCCTGAAAAAACAGAACCCCTTTTCTGATCTAGCAAATAGAAATGTGAATGCTCTGCAGGGTGAGCATATTCTTTATGATTGAAGTGGACATGACAACTTTGTTTTCTCCTTGGTTGGTTGGTTGCTCATTTTATGAGGCTTCTCCAGGATTTTTAGCTACAAGGAAGAATTTCCTTACTGACAGTCTTATTCTTTCCATGGTGTGGAAAGCAAAACCCTGAATCATGTAACTTAACTTGCCTCAAAGCTGAGGGGAAGGTAAATGTACATTTTCTCTGCCACTAACTTACTTAGAACATTATATATCTGCATATAAAGTCATAAATATTTAGTTGGAACAGGAAACAAGTACTTAGTGTTGTTTAAGAATGTTAAAATTGCAGACTTGAGTTGCAGTAGCTATTTTATGCTGCTCACCAGTAAATGCTTTACACTCCTGCAATATGCCTGTCTCCAGTATGCCTATTAAAAAAAAAAAAAAATTAAACATTTGAAAAACAGAACTTTGTAATTTAGTTTTGACCTGTAACATTTACATTTCAAAACTCAGACTTGATTTGAAAATAACCATATTCCAGGAAAGCAGGTGTTAAAATTGCTTCTATAGTTGGTCCAAAACTTTCTCTCTGTATGCTCTGTGAACTTGTGTAATTCATATTCAGATGACTGTACTGAGAAGGGTTCGAGTGTTTGCTTCCCAGAACATGAGGAATTCTTTCAGACACGGCTGTGATTTACCAAGTCCCTTGGTTTTCTGTCACAGAATTGGTGGAGCCCTGAGCTTGAGGGAGAGAAGTGGGATTGTCTGTGACACCTGACCATCTCAGAAACACTCAGGCTACGCTGTTGGCTCCTCTGAATTAAATGCAGAGCAGTTCATTCACTTTGATGCTGTGTAACTATCATCTTGCTTTGCACAGTCATTTTGTTTGAAATGATGAATAATGCCTGGATAGTGTAAATTCCCCGGGGGCCATAGCAGATGCTATAAACTCTGCCAGTGGTATTGAGACATTTGGGAAATTCTTTTCTTTCCATACTTTACACTGTAAGAACTTCAACGCTTGATTGCAAAGGAGTTTGCCTTGAGGGATGGCAAATTCCAGAAGACACACAAATAAAACAGAAGTTTTATAAGTTTTAATAAAGTAAGTTTAATAAAAATGTTTTAAGGAAGACTGAAGAGAGTGATGGACAGGAAGGGCATTCTCCTGTCTCTAGTCTGTACAAGATAAAACCAGATTCAAATCAGCATTAGCATTCAATATAATTTTTTCATATGCCCTCTATTGACTGTGTCAGGGAGATCCTTCCTTTGAACCAGACACCCCACACCCTATAAGCAGCACTTATTTTTGTGAAGAGCAAAAACATATTCAAGCCCTGATGATCCTGAAACTTTGCATAGGAGTGCTGTAATTAGAGCTTGTGTATCTTTAACTTGAGCTCCAAATCTGCTTAGCAAACCTGGAGGCTTGGCTCTAAAACCAGCATTTGTGCTAAGATGCTGTGCTAGCTACACTCTTGGATTTGTCAAAACAATCCAGCCAACTCTCATAGGAAACCAGAAACAAGAAGAAAAAATTTGGCCAAATTCCTATATCCAAATATTTTTACAGCATGAGAAATTGAACTAATAATGCTTCTGTCTGGTTAACAGCTGTCAAAGGATGAAAAATAAGCTACTGGGAATGTAGTCAATCACTCACTCCTTTTAATGTGGTGTGAAATCCATAAAGGCATTTATACTGAATCTTAATGTGTTTTACAGAAAAATCACTGGTAGCTGTGTTGAAGAGATGCCAATTTTTAACAAGCAGCGTCTGGTGCTTTCCAGGCCACTCCACGCATGTGCATTCTGTAGAGAACGATGAGCTTGCACTCTGTTTGCTTCTGGGAATGCATATTTAGTAACATTCCCTCTCTTCCTCCTCTGCTTGAGGTGGGTCACCAGGACATAAGCTTCATTCACAAAAAGACATCCGAGCTTCATCCAGCTCCTCTCTGACGGTGACTGCAGTTTTCATCCACATGTAGCACGGTGGCTGCTCTCCTGCAAAGCGCACGGGCTGCATCCCACAGACACGGTGGCACACGGGGACATAACCACGACAAGTCCCACTGATTTCACAAGCCTATTATTCTAAGGCAACAGAGCAGGTGAATCGCCGTTCTCAGGGCTGTGGCCCTCCCTTGTGTGCTGTGTTCTTTAACCAGCGGGCAATGCTGACACTGCCGTGCATGACACAATGGGTTATTAATGTGTGTGGAGAGCTCGGTGTTGAACCACACACAGAACAGCCTATGTATAGCCAGAGGTAGCAGCTTTTTGAATCAGGATGGCTATTTTTGTGACCGATAGCACTGGGGAATGAAGAACTCAGCGGCTGTGCACAGAGAATGCATGGCTCAGGTTGTTGAAGGATTTGTGTTTCCCTCTGGGCCTGCTCTTTGCTGGGGTTTATTGGATGGATACAGCTGGATACAGCTGCATACAGCTGTGATGGTCACGGTCCAAGGCATCTTCCTCATCCTGCCCCAGAGGAGATATACTGTATCAGGTGGTGCTAATGCATGGGCTAAAGGCCTCTTTGGTCACCCTCCTTCCCTGGCTCAGCAGACCCATGGCAGGGTTTAGGCTGGTGACTGCTGGGTGGCTGCACGGATGATCATCCAGCCCAAAGCATGAAAGGAGAGCCAGTCCCAAGGCTTTCTGCTGTTGTTTAAGGTGAAAGCACATTGTAAAACGTAACTCGTAACATCCCCTTGTTTATATCTCTACCACCAGTTCATCCAACTCCCAAAATCAGGCTGGCCATTAAAGACAAGTCTTGTTGGCAGTTTTACACTACATAGGTCTGCAGTCCTGGAGACCTGAATACGTGACAGCTCCTTTCCCATAAACTCACAACCACTTGAACCTTGCTGCTCTTTTTTCGTGACACAGACTCATTTTATGGTCTGAGGATCACCTGTTATGATCAATCCAGGCAAAGTTTTAAATTAATATTATAGAGAGACAGAAACGAAAACGAAGAAGTATCCCATCTATAAACTGGCATATAACTGCCAAGCATGGGAATGGTAAAATAATAGAAAAATACAGAACAGAGTCTTGCTGTTTTCTTTTCTGTTACCTTTACCTAGTGATCTGTAGAGATGAACAATTACTATTCCTCAAATCAAACATTTACTCAGTTTCATACTGTATCTTTCACATGTAAGTTAAGGCTCTTGTCCACACTTTCTCATAGCTCCACGGTACAAATTATACAAATCAAGGCAATAGAGATCCTTAGCAGTGGGATTGCACTTAGGATATCTTCCTGGTGTCTTGTTATGTTGAGCTCTCCTTTCCAAACTGGGATGTGCACAGGCACAGTCATAACAGGTCAGTCCAAAATAGAAAGAAACTGCCTTAGTATGGTTGTAGGGAGAACATTGGTGTCATGGTTCCTGTCCAGCCTGATGCCATCAGTATAATAAAAACTGTGGTTTCAGCTGAGTTCCTTCCAGACATTAGTTCAGAATGTAAAAACCATCCAGCAGAACCAGGATCTGTGGAGGAAATGACCAGGAATAAGAATGGTGGTTATCTCCTTTCAAAAAAAAAAAGATTACTTGTGAGGCAAACATACACGATACAGCTGCCTGCAGCCTGCTAGGACAGGGAACAAATTAGGAGCATTGGGCTTCCAGTCCCTTAGCTCTCAGAAAGGTATCTCATTAATCTCATTTTCTGAATGACTTCTGAATTTATGTACTTCATAACATGCAACTACTACTACTAAATACATTGTACCAAACCAACACTCATGTTTTCTTTGCTCTATTTACTCATTTTCCTCTTTCAACAAATCAGCACCCAGCCTACAGAAATTGCATCTTATGGTAACATTGTGAATTAGTGACGTACAAAAGTTGGAGGCTTTCCTAATATGCCCCTGCATCCCAGTGTGCTGCTCTTTTATTCAACTAAACATATTATGGCCTTGAGCTTCTTTCACTCATGGCAGAAATGAGACATAATTTTTTTCATTAATATCATACCTCATAAAACATTATTTTTCCTACTGGACAACAAGTTCCCTGAGCTTCCACTGAATTCAGTAGTGATGGGGGATGCTTATGAAACTAAGCCTGAATTCTCAGCTAAGTGAACCATTTGGGATTTATTTCAGTCCCACTAAAATCAGTGGGACATAAATATAATTTTAAACAAACATTTGAGTGCTTTGCCAAATGCAGCTAGAATACTGAACATAGGTCTCAACAAGAAACTGTTTTCTATTTGTTACCATGATAACATATTTTGACATACTGTTATGGTACCAAGTCAGCCATATCATCTTTAACACATTACAACCAAGAGAGAAGTCAGCCTGCTGTACTAAAATTCATGAATAAGAATCATTTTTGAGTGGTATTTCTGAAAATCAGCAACACCCATTTTTATTTGAAAAGTACAATGCCCCTGTTTCCCAAGAAGTCTTTCACTTGTATGTCTCCAAGGAAGCTCAGGCCAGGAGTTGGGCAGCCAGTGAAGAGGCCAGGTGCACAGACTTCAGACAGATATTTTGCCCATGTGTGGAGCAGGCATTACATGTGAAATGCCCATTAGGTGCCCAAGTGTGTGAGCATGCCTGAGGAGTACAGGAGCTCACTGAGGCACCACAAAATCTCCTGAAGACTGCTGTGGCTTTGTCCAGAAGGTTTGTAGAGCGACATCTTTCTTCCCCCAAATAGATCCTTTCGGTGTTTGTTTTTTATTATTTTTAGTGTATGGTTTTACTTTTACATAACTTGGATCTTGTTATGCATAGTATTGTTACAGCTACAGGACTGAAAATTTCCGTGTTGTTCCTGCAGTTATGTTTGTCTTTCCAATTTTTGGAATTTATCTGAATTGTTCCTTAGAGTGTTTGTGGTAATAAATCTTTGTCTAGTTGATAGTTACTCCCCTCAAATTCAGATACTAAAGCAGCAGCTGTTCTAGAAATGACTGATTGTAGCATTGTGATCGTTACTTGTGTGTGGAATTCATAGAACTGTAGAATGGTTTGTGTTGGAAGGAGCCTTAAAGATCATCCAGTTCCAACCCCTCTGCCATGGTCAGGGACCCCTTCCACTAGACGAGGTTGCTCAAAGCTCCATCCAACCTGGCCTTGAACACTTCCAAGGATGGGGCATCCACAACTTCTCTGGGAAACCTGTTCCAGCGTCTCACCAACCTCACAGTAAAGAATTTCGTCCTAATATCCAGTCTAAACCTCCCCTCCATCAGTTTAAAGCCATTTCCACTTGTCCTATCCCTACTTGTCCTACTGCTTGTTATTTGGCAGATCAGACCAACTCTCACCTGGCGACAGCCTCCTTCCAGGAAGTTGTGGACCATCGTAAGGTCCCCTCTGAGCCTCCTTTTCTCCCGGCTAAACAGTACCAGTTCCCTCAGTTACTCGGCACAGGACTTGTGCTCCAGACCCTTCGCCAGCTTCGTTGCCCTTCCCTGGACACGCTCCAGCACCTCAGTTTTTTCGTCTCTGCTTTTGTCACCTCCATCTTTCCCCCGCCGCCTCCTAGGAGGGTCCCCGGGGAGCAGGGCTGGGCGGGCAGGGGCAGGAGAAGGGGCAGGGAAGGGGCTCACTGCGCCGACGCTTTGCCCTTGTTGCCAGGAGAGGGAGCAGGTCCCTGAGCATCCCCCCGGGCTTTTGTTCCACCTCTTGACAGACTCGCAAAGCTCCTCTGTGAGCTTCCTAACTGCGGGGTCGGAGGAGTATTCCGCTCCAGATTTTCTCACACAGGCACACAAGCGGCTTTTAAGCAGTTTTCCATGGCTGTACAGCTTTGCACCTGTGAGTCATTAGACACAGTCCTGCCACCCTCACTCATAATCACGAGTTTCACAAAGAATTTCCCTGGAACCTGGGTGTTTCCTTAAAAAAAAAAAAAAAAAAAAAAAAAAAATTCTTGGAATTAAAGAAGACAGGAGTAGGCTGTCCGGGGCATGCGAAGGAGAAGTGTTACACATCTTTAGTTTCATCAAGTGGAAGGTGATGTACTCAATTCAGGAATGAAAGAAAAAAAGAGAAACAGGAATGCATTTGTAAGATCGTAGAAAAAACAGTACCCTGTAAACAAGATTTTTCAAGAAAATTATGAAGACATCTGGGTTCAAATAACGCAGCAATAAATACCTGTGCTGCTTTCTGCAGTAGCAAATGCCATGTTGTATGACTCCAGCTGAACACAGCTTTACACATTGCACTGTATATTATTTTCCTTTTGGATGTGAGGGTTAAAAAGTTTTCTTTTCCAGATTCTAACTCAAATAAAATTGCACAGAAGACATGTCTCTGAAAGGGAAGCTCTTATGGCTGGTAGTGCTCCCTCATGTGCAGGCAGGCCTGTGGTCACTCTGGTCAACTGATGCTTCATCATACGCTGCAAAACAGTATTGTGAGAGACACTAAGCACCATTTGAACTTAGACAACTTCATGAGCCCACAACATTTCATGCATTCATTGTTACCTGCCTAGGGGGGTAAGTTGTCTCTGTGTTGCCTATGTGCCATGTAAAAACCTGTGTTTACATGGTTACCATTTCTTTTAGACTCATAATCAGTTAAATAAGCTGGAAGATGCTAGTGTTATCATGCATCTTTTATATCTTGTGACAGAGACAATTTCATCTGCAAGCATAGACTGTGACTAGGAGTCAAGAGGAGGCAGCTCCACTCCTACCTTTTGTGCTCTTGGGAAACCCATGCCAACACTGAGAAACTGCAGGGGCAGCTCCAGCACTGTTACATGGCCGCCCTCACTCAGGAGTGTTGCATTCTCTAAAAACCAGCTGTTTTCCACAGCAAGCCATGAAGTGGGACCACCTGATGCCCCAGGCCACCTCAGACAAGTTAGACAGCACACAAGGGTATGCAAACAGTGAGGCCTTCACCTCTCTGCCGTGGTTCTCTATTGATATATTGCCAGTTTTTTCACAGCTCTTTGGTTATGCCTCTGTACATGGACTTGCATCTTCAGAAACCTTGGCTGTGCAAGATCTGCCAAACCTAAGGACTGTGAGGATGTCTGCACACCTTTTTACAGGGTGACATGCTCTGAGCTGAATGAAGATAATATTGTAGGTGCCACGCCTGTAGAAATAAAAGGAAGCTCAAGAAATGCCATGAGTCAATCCCAGTGCTTAGAAACCAGAGATAAACAAAAAGCAGTGACTGCTACTGAAATAGATGTTCATGTAATGATTATTTAAGGGAAGGCTTTGGATTTTCTTCTTCACAGACTTAAAACTGGCACAGAGTTTAAGTGGTGGTCCTCACCCTGCCATTTCAGCCTGCATCTGCATCCTGTGTCCATCTGTCTGACTTCCCAGTTTCACAGAAAGCCGTACCTAGGGATGAGAGAAGAAGACCTCTCTTGAGTAGAGCAAACTGGAGACAAATGCCAGTGCCCAGCTCCTCAGTGCAGTGCCTTTTTCCTCTGTGGAAGACAGGATGGCAAGGGTGGGGGCTGCAAATATCTTTCCTAAAATCAGCAATTGGCTTAATTTCCTGGTTTAATGCTACTGTTGGGAAGGAAAATCAAAGCTGGGTATTAAAGAAGTGTCAGCAAGCAAATGGGTTAAATGGTGCCCTAAGTCTGTGAATGCAGTGGGTGAGAGCAGAACCTGTTTATAAACTGCAGTGACTGTGCTGCCTGGAGATGACTTCATGCCTGAAGAACTCCTGTAACCTTTTTCAATCGATGCTTTTCTTTTTCTCTCACATAAATGTCACATAAGGACATACACTGCATCACATGAATGTCGGAGATAACTGCCCAGCTATTGTGCTTCCTTTTATTTCCCTTTTCCCTCAAAAGTGAGGCCTTCCTTTTTTCTGCACATAAACAAAAATGGGATTTGATGACAAAAATCTAATCATCAATCAAGTCTTTCTTTACCAGTAAGATTTTCAGAAGAGATGATAAGCAGACATACAAGTGCAGCTTTTTGCTGTGATGATCACAGAGGAGTATAATGAAGATTAATCATCACTTTATCAAACTAAATCCATTTTTTTAAGCATCTCAATTAAATAACAGCTTAGATTCTGTAGAAGTGGCTGAGCCAAAGACGTGCCACTGTGATGTGCTGGCGTCTTCTGTTCCCTGAAAGGCCCTGCCTTCTCCTTGCTCACCCATGCCTGTGCCTGCCTGGCTCTGCTGCATCACATTACAGCTGCTCCAGGCCCTGTGCCTCTCCAACCTCTCTACTGTCTTTATTCCACACCCTGGGCATCCTTCTGCCGTGTTCCCACATCCCAGCAGAGCCTTGCTGCAGCCAGGGCACCCAGCATCTAACCCCTCTAAAGAGTCTCACAAACCCAAATATATATCGGTGCTATCAGCTAAAAATCTACCCTGGTCTAAGAAGATGGATTGATTCTGAAGCTCTGAACTTCAAGGCCGTGAAATCTTTCTGCACCAGTAAGACTGAACAACATTCACATGCAGGTTGGTGGAGTTCAGATACCTTTTATCTGGAGGCCTCTGTTTGCCCATCACTATAGGAGCAGAAAGGCTCTTACTTGCCCTTTGCTGGTATCCCTCCCCAAGCATCTGCTGTGACCCTGCCAGGGCAAGGGTCCAGAGGGAAGCCTGAGTGGCTCTTCCTGAGCTCTTGCCACAAAAGCCCGTGGGATGCCCTCCTGAAATAAATATCTTTCTTCTATTGGTGGGATATTTCAATCTGCTTGCTGCTGCTTTGCTCTGAAATAATTTCTCCAGCAAGACCTCAGCCTGGAAGTATTTGGAGATTTGCCTGAGTGAGAACTGACTAAAGAAAAGCAGATTTTGGCCCTATTTTTTTTTACATCAAATAGATAATTTAATTAATTCATATTTCTCTCTCTGTTTCTGATCATATACTACAATAGAACACTTGAAAATAAAAAAGCAGAAGGTGCTCTGAGGCCTCCTGACATGGACTTTTTCAAGATAATATTAGGAGACAATAGAAAGCATAATCATTAACTACCTGGTAGTGATGCCAGACCTTCTGTTCTCTTGGGTTAATATATGATTCAATCAGCACAAATGGAGGTCTTCAACATGCCCTTTTACTGGGATTAAACTCGGGTTACACTTTGACATCCATAAAGACTTCAAACAAATCCAGTGATCTATATGCATAATATGGTAATTGTGATAAACTGAAATTGAAAAAGATACTGATAATTATATGTGGTGAAAATGGCTAATGCTGATCACCTGATAGTTATTTATTATTAGTTATCTTATTAGTTTTATTGCTGTTAATTAGTGAAATTGTGCAATGCTAATAACAAAACTTTTCCTGGCTTAAATTTTACCTATGCCTTATTTTAAGATACACGGAGAAAGTAGAAATGAAATGTACAGTGTTTTACATTGCAAATGTAGCACAGCTGGCTGGCATTTTTGGCAGGATATATGTGTGGATACAGCACAAACCCGCCAAAATCAGCACAAAGCCCAGGGCTGCATACATTGCAGACAAACAGTGAACCATCACTTTCTGCTGTGACTCCAAGGCCTCTGAAAATTACTGCGTTTTATCCTACACTTTCTTTATTCCATTCTTTCTTAAAATATGCTCTATTAAATGGGCACTGATTTCTATTAGCAGCACTCCAGAAAGCAACAGAAAAGCTACACCCTGTGCAAGTTCTCTTTGTTTTACTGCTATTTTAATTTATATAAAAATATGGTTCATGCCTGAGCACCAAAATATGGCGCTGGAGCTCTGCAGCCAGCGAGCCTGCCCAGAGCTCTCTCGTCACTGACCTGCTGGACCCCCACCACAGGCTGAGAAAGCCACGCACTCCAGTCTGTCTTTGCTACTTTGGCTAATTGTGGTGTAGATGGTTGTCAACAGGACTGAAAGAAAGAGCATCAATGCATTTTCCTAGGTTAGTGATGTAAAGGCAGATAACAAGTTGTGGTCACATTTGACAAGGATCAGAGGTGAAGCAGTGACCCAGAGTCGAAAAGTAATGCACCCTATTACCAGCCCACATCTGACCGCTGCCTAGCAAGCCAGGGGAAAGCAGATGTCTTATTAGCTGCTATCCTTAAGTGGCTTTTGTCGTCATGTCAGCTTTGAAATAACACACACTGGGCAGGGGCACACACACACACACACACCACACACACAACAATGGCCAAATGAACTGCCAGGCAGTTTAAATACAGCGAGGAAAGACACCAGTGTTTAGAAAAAGCAAAATGCAAAAATGCATAGAAATATTTTCTTCAGCTTTGTGGACAATGAGGGAGTAAGACTTGCACTCAGTTATCACAAATTACTGTGAGACTTAACAATGCATGGTGATTCCATTAAGAGTGAACAAAAGCAAGCAGGCTGCAGAAAAATTAGGGGCCATGCTCAACACCCACAAATTTTTAAGTTATATAGTTAGTGCAAAGCCTATCTGACAACCTATCCTCTCCCCCAAAATCTAATTTAATTGATACTTTAGAAATGTGGATGTCCCTACAGATGTCTCACTTGGCTGCTAAAAAATATTCTTCATATCACTGGAAATCACTCTTTTAAACCAAGGGAATAATTTACTGGGGCTGAGATACCTTTCTTTTCTGTCAATAAGAAGGAAGGCAGGTGAAGTAGAAGCTGGCACTGAGCTGGTCTCAGGCTCTCCTGTGCCATGTGTATTCCAAAGCTGAAGAGACACACACCCAGCTCACAGCAGAGTAGCCAGGGCACAACAAGGGCTGGTGGTTCCATTACAGGGGTGGACAAGCTGGAGGATGAGAACAACCACAGCATGAGCTGTGCTTCAGCAACGGGGTGCAGACCCACGGGGTCTGGCCATGGTGGGCAGAGCCAGGTCCATTTGACAGCACCAGACAGGGTAAGTGGAGAGCCTGGGTTGGAGTCCGGCTGGGGAGATCTGGGCGCCTGGTCTGGCCTTTGCAAAATTCTTTCACCTACAGAAGATGCTGTGTTCATGCTGTTGTGTATGATGCTGAGCTTCACAGTTGTTGGGCCAGTTCTTCTGGCTCCAGAGAAGGAGTGGCTATGTGTGCTCTGGGAGGAAAAATTATCAGCAAGGAAGGAAATTAATGATGGGGTTAGTCTGGGATCAGACTTAACGCTGCCGTGCCCTGGTAGAAGTGCAAGGCAGGAGGCAGAGCAGCCCAGTGTTGACATCAGACTGGGAGGCCCTGCCAACAGGGTGAGGGCTGGGATGTTATGTGAAGGCATAATGCACGAGCATGAGGACCAGTGGGGTAGAAATGGAAATTCATCTAACAGCGAAGGGACACTCTCCGTGTTTTGGGATTAATCGTGGAAATGTCTTTGAGTTCATCAGCTGTGAATGACAGAGGTGGAGTAAATCTTGGTTTTATTAGTCACAAGGTGACAATGAGCCACTGAGATGTGCTGGCTATGAAGACAAAAAGGTGACCACAAAATCTATTAAGCAGGGTACTTCCTACAGAGAGCAAGGCTTATTAATGCTATCACAGAAATCTCTGGAGACATCTCATCCCTGCTGCCTTATACCAGTCACTCTCAGCCAGGAAAGACCTGGCCAGCCTGGAGCAGAGTCAAAGGTGATGGCTGGGGGCAGTCATTCTCCTGTGAGGGAATATGCTCAAGAGTAATTAGCTCAGCAGAAGACTGTAGAGCTTATATTATCGCTCTTCATAAGTAATTCAGAAGAGTTAGTAGCAGGAAGGGAAATGGGCCATTTAAGTTAAGCTAAAGAGCAGTTTTGGCAAAGAACGAGTGGTGAGAGAGGCTGTGGGGATCCCACTGTGCCAGCAAAGGAGCTGAAGGAAGTGAGAAATACCATTAACCTTCTTGGCTGTCCTTGGCTGTGGGCTGAGTAAACCAGCCCAGCAGCAGGGGACCTGGTGGGCTTTAAAAGGGGACTTAAGAGGTTAATGACAAGTTCATTGGAAGAGAGAACTCAGTTCTGGGTAGCTAGGAACTTTGGGCTGGGGTAATTAGTGGGTAATACAAGCTCGTGTTTGCTTTTCTAATAAGATACAGCTATTCTGAAATGCTGAGAAATTTGGGGTATTGCAAAAGGTGAATCTCAGTTTGGTCTCTGCTGAAAAATGAAGTTATAAAGCTGAAGCAGGAGCTGCCAGTAAACATGGAACCTTCTTGTTTGACTCTGGGTCTTCTGTCCCTGTGCCTAGTGAATGAATGTTCAAAAGAGTAGGGGAAATGCAAATAGCAAAATGAGTATATGTGTTGAGATCAAGGAGGAAAAGTTCTATATTCACGTTTTTAAGTTTAAAGTTACTATGGCCAAAGTACACTTTAGCTATTTGCAGCCCCAGGGTGGCATAGGCTTGAATTCTTCCATCTTCCTTGTCGGAAGCTATGTGGACAGATACATCACTGCAAGAGCAAAAGCTCTGTTGTAGAGTAGCACAGAGGACAACATACACTCTGCACATCTGTGTGCTCTCTACAGCTATGCACACCTCCAGCCTCCAGAAAAGCCATTCCTTTTCCCTCTTATGCTGGCAAAGTCAATGAAGAAGTCTTCACTAGCACCAAGTTGAGGTGTGTTTATGGTGGCAAGTTTTGTACCTCTCCAAGCTGTGGGGATCTGAAACCGTGAAATTGTTAAAAGGTGAGCCCAGGTATCCATGTGCCCTTTTTGACTGATATTCTAATACCTTTTGAATGTCTTCTTAGCTGCTTTTGGAGGTGTCCAAGGTGATGCCTGTATTTATGGAAGTGCCCTCCAGGCATGTGCCATAGAACAAGCAACAAATATATTGTTTTTTTCAAGCTCTCTACTACTGCACACAAAATACCCTTCAGGATTATAAAGATTGCTTATCCAAAACCCTCACAGCTCCCTTGAGCTGCCACAAGCCTCTGTGGCAGAAGGAAAGCTGTTCTGTCCACCAACAGCACAGCCTCCATGTTGCTGGTTTTCAAAAGTTTGGTGTTTGCTGCCACGGAGGTGGTGAAAGACATACGCAGACAGCTTTTCTCCATATTAATGGAGAGGTTCTTTTTGCCTTTGACTGGTCTGAGAAAGTGCAGGTCCACTGACTGGACCTGCTGTTGCCTGTGACGACTGCATTATGGTTCGTGTGACTCTATGTGGGAAGTGGAGATCCTAAGTAGCAAAAGCTACCTCAGGGAAAAAAAACCAAATCAGGCACATCCTGGTAATGACTCTCCACCCCCTTGTCACACGTCCATTTTTACAACAGAAAATCAAAAGTCAGAGAGCAAGACCGAGTGTAAAACTTTGTGGCATTAAATCAGGGAAGGCAGTAACCATCCTGGCATCTCTGGCTGCCTTCTGAAAGCAAACACTTGCCCTTGCTTAACACTGCTAGGCTGAATGTAAGATGTCAGTATTGAAGATTAGCTAGGTATGTTGGCACAGAAAATGTTCTGACATAGGAAGACAGGGTGGGAGAGTGACAGCAGGTGATCAAGGACAATCCACCCTGGTGAATGAGCATTAAAGGCTGACGGGGAAGCATGGACTTGGTAGGGGCAGGGGAGGAAGGGGTTTGAAGAAACACTGAGGTCAAGAAGATTTTCCTTTCAAAAGGAGAGAGACAGAGGAACATTAAACAGGTAATGAGAAAGTAAATGGAGGAAAGCTACTGCACAGTACAGCTGCATGATAATCAGGAGAGGTTGTACATGTATTCCCTAGCTATTCACGCTGATCAGCCCAGGGACTTGGGTCATGATGATATCTGAGTATACAACAATAAAAGGAGATTTCCCAGGTGAATGTAGGCATGATCCAAAATGAACTACCTGCAGCTCTGTGGCCATGTATACCAAATAAAATACCCAGGAGTTCAAAGGCATACCCTGGACCCTGTCTGCCTCTGTTCCTTGGGAAGCTGAGGGAATGCATTTAAAGAGTAAAATCATGTGAAAATCAAGGTCTATAGAGCTCTCCTTTTTATGGACAAATAACTTCCACTGAGATCAGTAGGACCCACTCATAAGTGGTCTGAATTGAAAACCTTTAAAACAAGCAAGAGTTCTTAGTCCTTCTGTTTGCTTCAGCTATGTGTTGTTCTCCATTATTTCTGAGTTAAGAAAACAAGATCTCAGGTATTTCAGGTCTGAAGAGAAGTGATATTTCTATCAGTTTCAAAAATTGAATCAGTTTTTTTAGTATTAAGAATAAAAAACCCCAAACCTTGTAAGCTGTGCTTCGTAATTACTACCTTTTGGATTAGACAGGACTAAGATACACTTGTTAAAGCCATTGCTTGTATAAGAACCCTCCCAGTGCTTCAATGTGAAAGTAGGCTGCCCTAGAATATGTGTCTGCATCCTCTCATCTGCACCATCATAGTACAGCAGAGCCTGGCAAATTAAATTACCAGAGTGTCCTGTTTTCTCCCAAAGAGAAGAGAAATTTGTTTGCCTCTTGCCCTGGGCTTTCTCATGTTGTTCAGAAAGCTCCTGTGCACCAGCACGGTCTGGGTGAGAGCATTGTGAAGGCAGGCCAGCTGCCAGGAAAGCTGCCTCCAGCTCTGCTGCTCTCATTCCTGAGCTGTCAGCTCTGCTCTTCCAGGGGAGCAGAGCTGTCGGGGGCAGCCGCAGCCGCAGCACTCCGCTGCCCTCTTGTAATTACAGCACACCCTTCTCGCAGCCTGTTAGGAGAACCTCATTAACGAGTGCTGCTGATGTGGCTTTTCCTGCCCACGTGTAACACTGCCCTGCTTTAAACCTGCGCCTTTCTGAAGCATCGGCACTGGCTCGGCTGGATCAATCACTGCTGCTGTTAGCAGTGCAGGTGGAAGGGTGGGAAAGAGCCTGACGCTCATCCAGAAGAAGGCCTGCATTGATGGCGCTTTTCCTGTCTATGTGATGTGGGAATTGTAAGGATGCCAGCAATTCTGCTCCTTTGCAACATCTTCTAGCAAAAGAGACTTCTGCTTTCTGTTCCAGTTGAAATGCTTCCACTGGTTGCTCTTGGTTCCACCTGAAAAACAGGCTTTAGATCAGAGCCTTTGGGCAACTGATTTTATGAGCATGTTACAGATCTCTGGAGCCGTAGTTCACCAGTGGAAACCCAAGGAAGGTTCCAGTGGAATGTCATCTGTGAAAGGCGAATTTGACCTGAAAATAGAGCTCAGCTTCAAATATCAAAATTAGCTGAAATGGTTTAACTTTCTGCACAGATACACTGGGATGGTCAAGAAAAAGCTCTGTGGGAGGCACCAGGGCTTTCTGAACCCTCAGAACCTTCCTCAATTCTCCACCTTCTGCCTTTTAGTAGACCCTTGTCCAGCTGCTGCCACCTGCCCGTGCCCCTAAAATGACTCGTCACACCAGCCACGGTTCAAACTGGGAATACCTGTATTTCCACAGTAGTGCCTCACATCAGGCAGTGGGTGCAGAATCCAGCAACGAATTAGCATGAATCCAACAATGGCCTAACGCCTCCTGGAGATTGTCCAGGACTGAAAACTCCTCATAGGATAAGCTGAGCACACTTCACTGTTCCTTTGCATTACTGTAACACAGAGTACCATGACCAGACTGGAGGATCTGCTTCATATACTGTACAGAGCCCCAACCCACAATATTTCTATTCACATATTCACTCTCTGTGGGACTATGTCTCAAACATAAAATCAGGCTGACAGTATTTCTGGTTAGTACAATTACGCTTCAAAGGATACTAAACTAATTTTTTTGCATTAGTTTAGAAAAAAAAAATTAATCCAACTAGAAGAATGATATGTCCTGCCTTGAAGAAAGGAATCACTGATTAACTTTTAGCATATATAAACCCCTGCCAGTTTCTGATAAGAGTCACCATACTTCACACAGAAATCACTGCTGAAAATCAGAAGACCAAATTACTTTTCCGTGTAGAGGTAATAAGTGCATTTCATGATGGGCAGAAAAGCCTGTTAGGACATTTCTGGTTCTGGGAATTTGCAGGCTAAGGAATTAGCAGAGACATTAAATGAAGACTGTTGGAAAGGATAAAAAAACTTAAGTTACTTTTACCAATATGCAATGTGATGGACTCAGCAGCCACTTCACTTGAGCCTGGTTTTAACTGGGATTGGATTCCCAATAGGTTAAAGCTGCTTTCAGTGCTCCACTTTTATCAGTTGGCTTGGAGGGTATTTTTTTCAGAATGAGAAATTTGCATTTAGATGGTCCAAGGTTAGTGCAGCTACTTCAATCTTGACATCCATTACAGCTGGCTGGGGCTGTGCAGGGTGGCAGGAATGCACCAAAGACTGCTCTGTGTCCTACACCGTCCCTTCTCCTCACACAGGAAGAAGTCAGTCAGGAGTTCCTTTCTAGCCTGGCACACAAATGGCTGCTCAAGTCAATGCCAAGCCCTTGTCCAAGAAGCCTGTACAGGGTGGCATTTCCTGTATAGGGTGGCATTTCCTCTCCTCTGCACTGAACACAGACCGGGGAGTGCAGCTTGTTGCAGGGACAGTATTTAACTTGTAGGTTTATTGTACAGAACAGAATGATTATTAATTGATTTCTTTTAGTGTCCTACAAGCCTCTCCATCCATGTGCTGAGACATTTTGTGGGCAGAACCCAAATGGATCCCTTTGCCCCCAGGGGGTTTACCCCCAGGCTCCAGTCTTGCCAGTAAACGTAATGGACTGTCAATCTTATGAAGCCAGTGGGGCAGCTTATGTATTCACAGCTATGGATGAGTGCACAGGTTTTCAGGATCTGGGTCTTCTTTTTTCCCCCTTTCTCTCCACTTGCTGTTTTACTGGAAGTCTTTATGTGTGTGGCAGGCTGCTTTTCCTTACACTGTTTAGATGAGACCCCTGAGATAAGCCTGAGTATGGGTGTGCAGTGACTTCAGGTCAGCTCTGTGCAAACACAGGGACTGTTTAGCTTTCCATGAAGTATTGGGATCTCTTGTGCTTTCCCCCAACGTTGTCGTTCACCTTCTTCACCTGTTGCTCTCCTTTAACTTTTGGCTTTTACCAGGGAAACCATTGATCTAACTGGAAGCTCAGCTTTATCAGATACCGATCAGAATCACATTCACTGAAGACAAGGGTCTTTTGATCAATTGCATAGGGAATTTTACCTGGAATTCAGCACACATATGGTCTCTGAAGGCAAAGATTTTCACTGAGTTTTATCATGAAGTATAAACAGCCTTTTATTATAATTGTTTTACTAATTTGCAGTCATGTCTTTTCTGTACGTGGACAAGATTTCCAAGTAAGGGTAGGTTATTAAGACCAGATTCTAGCAATGATTATGCTGCTGGTTACTTTCTTGATTACAGCATGTAGCCTTTTTTCTATTCCCTCATCAAAGGGCTTTAGTTCTAATAGAGGCCCTTTTGTACTGAAACAGTAAATTATTCTATCATCTGTTGTTCACTTATTAATGTTGTTAATTCTCTTCAGGCATATTTTTCTCTTTTTTGCTTGATGCCTGAACACTACATTCTGTAATTTGCTTGCAAAGTTAGCAAACTACAGTTTTAATCTTTGAGTTGAAAAATAGAAATCCAATGTCCTGAAAGTAAAAAATGAGGGATTTTAAAGTTTATTTGATATTTAGAGCTAATAAAGTCAAGAGATTGGAGAATAATTATAACTCTTAAAATTAGGCTTTAAATTTTCTTAATTGAGTTAGAAGTGTTATAGATATTTCCTTGGTTTTCAATGCATGTTTGTAATGCACACCATGTGCATTAAAATGCAGCCAAATATAAGTTTCATACCCAGAGCAAAGGAATAGGGTTCATACCTACAGGATGGACAATCACATCTCAGGAAACAGCAGCATGCAAGAAGATATGAGGGTTCTAAGAAACAGACAAGGTAACAGGAGCTCCCAGTGCCTCTTGGTGATGGGCACTGTGTATGAACTGCCCACTTCTAAGGAGAAGGGATTTTACCATTAAATGGGGCATTGGGGCCACCATTACTGGAATACTACAGGTCATTCTCCTACTGGTACTTTAGAAGTGAAAATGAAGGAAACAAACAGGAGAAGTCCAGAAGTGAAAAGGACAAAGATGGAGCCTGGACAAATGCTTTGAAAGCTGGAGGAAATGCCTGCTAGTGACAGATTTCGAGAACTCCATCTGCTTAGCTTAGCAAAGAGAAGACTGAGAAGTAATTTGTTATCACTGAAAAGTACCTTCACAGAGAAGGAACACAAATCTGAAATGATTTAACCTAGCTGAGAAGGCAGGAGAAGAAACGAGGCTGGCAGAATATGGGAACCCAAAGACAGGTAAAGCCAAAATTGGGCATGCTTTTAATGTTGCAGAAAATTGTTGGGAGAAAGAACTGAGGGGCATAGTTGATTCTTCATCTCTGTGTGTCTTCAGTCTTGTCTAGAAAATAAGGTTCAGTTAAAAATCAGTAATTTTGTGCAGTACAGCCTCACTGGACAAAAGTCCTCTGTCCTACCAGGAGTCAGCCTACACAACCACATTTCTGGTGCTAAACTTTATGCTACAAATGAGGTGCTGCTTAAAGAGGAAGTGAGTCTCGTAGTTTGAGATCTCTTCTGTAATGTCCTACTGTCTTGAGCAACAGTGACAGGAAATATTTCTTTCTATGCTTTTTTTCTTCTATGCTTTTTCCGCTTTTCCATTTCTAAAATAATGGGTAATGTTGCAAGTTTCGAGTCTTGATGTTTGGGTCTAGTGTAGTTTAAGATCCTTGGACAAATGGCTGAAGTATCAAAATGATAAAAGGATGCTTCTGCCCTGGATAAAAGGCCAAAATATTAAAAAGAATCGTATTTGCATTCGTATAAATCTAAGTATATCTCCATCTGTGGTGGAGCAGAAGAAAGGCTGGAATATTTGCTTCCTGAAGTCTTAAACTGAATATCAGCAGGTTACTACTCATGGGGAGGAGGTACCCAAATCTATCTGTATGTCAGACAATGATTTTCATCCACAAGAATAATCACAGGAATGGGGTAAACCACCACTGAAACTTATTCTTTCACCACTCTTTTCCTAGAGAACAGAGTTGTTTTACAAAGTCCTTCTAAAAAAAGTTTATGTAGCATTAGTTACTCATTACAACTACTGTCTGAGACCATTGTTTCTCAGAGAACAGTGACAATGAGATCTCTCATCAGAGAATTGCCACAACAGAGACCTGATGTGCCAGACTTGCCACTGAAGTATTCTTGGCTGCTTACTCTGGTCTCAAGTGCTGGTCTCATTTGAGTCCTAGCTAACCCAAGAGCTAAGAGCTATGAAGGTATTTTCCATTTCACTCTGATGACGTGGTATTGAGAGGGAATATTTCCCAGGGAGAGATGGAATCATGACTACAGTCATGGGTGGACATTTATTGCTTTTGGTTTATTGCAGGTAGGAGTTCCTGCCTACGCTCCAATCAAGCACACAGAAACTGTGGCATAGTAGGATATTCTTGTAGAAAATGCTATTGCTTTTGAGTTCTTGTAAAAAGGCTTCTGTGTTAAGAGATATGCTAAAGAGAGTGTTACTGGTCTATTATATGAAAAGAAGCTTGTTCTGGAGTCATCCTTGAACAGGCTGCAGATTCTGATTTTGTCTATATATTTTTTTTAACCAGAATTATGTGCATGCAGTCAGTGACTTTGCTCGTGAGCCAGGTGATTTTACTGGGCTTTACAAGCACAAGCTGATCAGATGCCCTGCAGAACATCTTTTTTTTTTTCCCTTGCTTTTTCCTGTGCACATTTTAAACTAGTTAGTTTTTTTAAACTAACTCAGGAAGTGGAAACGATGCATAAAATTTCTCATTGACTTTATAGGTGTGGTTTAAAATTGTGGACATGTTAATAGTCATGTGTGTTTAAAAGTTTCTTTAATCATCACCTTGAAGTTTGAGCCTCTGGATATCAGTGTTGAATTGGGCTGGTAGTAGCTTTGTGAGGAGGAGTTTCCCCTGACCTCCCCAGGAGTTTCCCTGTGGACACCAGAAAAAAGCTAGGTCTAGCAGATAGGCATCACATCGTACTTAACAGTAGTTTGCAAACCTGGTGCAGAGGAAAATCTCAGGTTGGGCCCTCCTTGTTTTTTAATTAGCTTGATTTCATTTGCTTCACAGAATGTAGTCCTTATAATTTTAGTGCAGATAACTATTGCATCAGTTTGGGTGCCTCGGGGAAGTGTTTCTCAATGGCCCAGATTTATCTCAGCAGATAGCTGGAGGTGTTTGCAACTTGCTGAGAGAACTGCTTGTGTTTTGTGTGTGTATGAGGCTTCTGTGCAGCACAATGAGAGTCTTGTACTGAGCATGAGGCAAAGGACATAAGAAACGTGGCTGAGGCCAGTTCAACAGGCAAGAGGTTTCTGGTAAGGTCTTAAATACTTGTGGGCCGTTAGGTATGGAAGTTGGATTTTATGGCTAGGGCCCTAATTTTGTTTTATTGCATTAGAAAAGACTAAAAAATTGTTATGAATTTTTGACCTATTTCATGACATTCATAAAAATCTAAATTAAGCACATTTTAAACCTCCAAGACTCACATTTGCAGCGTTTTGCTTCATCTTTATTTTTCTAGTTATAGGGAATTCTTGGTCCAAGGTTCCCAAGAGGACCCCAGCCATGTAAAGATTTTCGAAACAGATATGAATATTGCAGCTGAAAGGCAGGTTGAGAACTGGAATGCTCTGGCTGCTTGTTCTAGCTCTGATGGATTAGTAGAAGGACTGGAGAGGTTACTTCTATTAATGCTTCAGTACTTGAATAACACTCATTTCCCTGCCTGTAAAATGACCTCTCAGGCTGCTATTTAAATCAAGGTCCAGAATTTGAGAAGCTAACAGGGACCTTTGCAAAACATGTTATAGTTTACAGGCAGCATCCTTCCCCTCCCCCTCCATTTCACAAAACAGGAACCACTTCAGTACCCCTGAATACCCAGTAGGAACCCAGTGAGTTCAACTCCAGAAAGGTTTTAATAATTCAGTGCCATTTGCTATGTGAACATAAACTGTGACTGTGGAAGGTCTGATCCATAAGCAGACTCAACTGTTCCTCCTCTTCCCCTTACAAAATTGCCACATTTGGATAAACTTGCTGCATTTCATGATGGGAGTGAAAGCAGCCAGGCAGCATGAGGTGAACCTCTTTGGCCAGTGGTACTTTATTAGCTTCTGCTCATTGAATATAGTTTTCAGCAAATTGCCCTCTTCTACCAGTTTCCTGGAGATACTGTAGGTATATGCAACATGCAAGTGAGTGTTTTAGAAGATGAAACCATATTATTAGGCTTTTTATTAAATTAATTTGTGGTTTGCCCATGACAAATGCATGCTTTCCTCACTTCAGAGGAGACTGCTTGCAGTGTGTGCAGCCAGAGACATTGCTAACAAAAACCAAGCCACCACCCACCAAAGAGCAGTGACAAACTCGCTGGGACACGGTCTCAGTGAATTGCAGAACAATGAATTTATTTCTCACTTGTTCACTGGAATTATGTCAGTTTTGTTGCACAATCAGCACTGACAGGGATATTGCTGAGCTTTGAAGCTTTCTCTTTCAAACAGAGGCTGTTCTTTCCTTTAGGAAGAAAATACCTAGCACAGGAGCCAGCTTGGAGTGCATTGCCAGCTGTGCAAAGAGGGCTTGGGGACGACCAGGTCCTCAGGCCACCTCACTGCTGGGCTTGGTGATGGCTCCCACATGGCAGCATCTGCTTCTCAAGCTGATCTAGTGTGGCCTAGCCTGGCTTCTCTAAATGGCATTTTTTCTATCCTGTGCAAGCTGCTGGAACACTTAAAATACCAAATAAGGGGTTCTGAAAGGAAGAAAATATTAAGGAGAATGTTATTTCCACAGTTAACAAACATGAGACTCCTGTTATGTGTTCCACCTCCCTCTCTGCTCCACGTCCAAATGCATGTAGAAAGAAAGGGAGAAAAAAAGCACCATTAAGACCACAAGAACCATCTGCACTCAGACATGTTATGCATGTGCATGCCAACTTTTTGTATATACATTTGCAGAAAGGACTTTAGGGAATGTGCAGCCATGGGCAGAGACGGCCTGAAAAGCATTTGTGATACCTAGTTTTCATTTACTGCATGCCTTTGGGTTTGTGAATGTATCTAGCCAAGACCTCTACCCTCTTACCATGCTCTCTGAACATCCAACACTGAAACAAGATTCAGATGGTGACTGAGGTTCTACTTTTTTTAAAAGTAAGATACAAGTCCCTTTTCACATTGGAAGTTATGTCATTTAGGGGACTGTTGTGAAATTCTGCTTTAACTTTTCTTCCCTTTTTAATTTTCAGAAGACACGTAAGTAGAGTCTGCAGGACGAGGCCAGCGTTGTCTCCCTGCTGTGGAGCATCTTCACCTAAGGAGGTAGTTAGCTTTGTACCTTATGGCTTTATCATTTAAAGCAAACCTGTTTTGTTCACTGACCTTGGGTGTAAAATCAAACCCTACTGATTTCACATAGGCGTTCATTGACAGTCCTGTGACTAAAAAAGTCAGAAAACACTACTTTTCAGTATAAAAAAAATCCAAGTAAATCACAGAACCCACAGAAAGCTAAAAGCATTAAAAGCTTCAGTAGGAAATAGTCCACAAAATTTTGCGTGATAGGAGCACCTTTTTCAGAATTATCCTTTTAAGAGATAGAAAACCTTTAAAACTTTTTTTTCTATATGACCTTGTGGTCCTTGCTGCTTATGTGAAACATGCAGGGTTGAGAAGACCTCATTACTGAGACAGGATCATTTACTAGCTGCAAAGTGAAATAATTAATTAACTTTGGGCATTGTTCTAAGTAAAACACGTACCTTTGCACTGAAAACAAGCAATATTTTCATTATTAAAGTAGGTTTCAGGAAAAGTGTTTCGTATCATTTATGCCAATTCAGAGGAGAGCTCAGATTCTCGAACCACCAATTTTCAACATCCAGCTTGAGTTTCATGCATACATGTACATGATTACTGCGCACGTCTGCAACAGTTGGACTTGATGACCTTAAAGGTCTTTTCCAACCTGCATGATTTTATGACTCTGTAACAAAACCAATTTGGCGTGCAAGGAAGAATAAGCATTGCCTAATTGCAGCACCTCAGCATTTAGGGCTTTAATTCTGATTGTTCTTTATTGAGGCATAGCAGCTTCCATGCAACCAGGAATGAGCATTTTGCCGGATAAGCAGGAGGTGAGTCCTTTAACTGGTCCCTTTCTTAGAAGCACATTAATATCAAAAAAAAATGCAAAATCTCTCTACTTTTGTTTCCACAGAGTTTCAATCAAAACAGCATTCATTCATCATCACAGTTAGCTTGCTCAGTTTAGATGGCAGTAACTCTGTAAAAATAGAAGTATTGTAACAGCAATATAGGCCATAAGAAACTCGTGTGAGCATTATCTTTCTGTACATACGCTAAAGCTACAAGTGGGATTTTAAAAGTACATTGACCACTTAGAAAAAAAAAAAATTGCTATTGATTTCCAATGGGATTTACACCTGTAAGTCATTTAGAGGGAGATTTTTAAGATGTATTTAAGCAGGTAAACATCTAACAGGATTGAGAGGAACAGGGAGGTTATAGGCTCAAGGGCTCTTTGGCAATTGCTGTGGCCAGCATCAGCTGCCCTGTTATCTAGCCCAACCCTTCCCTGATGTGATGAGCACCAAGTTGGGGTGCTCTTGTAAAGGAGACCAAGAGACCAAAGAGCAAGGGGCAAGGTAAGCAGAGGAAAGCAATAACCTATCTAAAACGCCCATGAGGTACCCACTCCATCCTCCTTGTTATACATACTGCCATCATCTCTTTGTACAGAAATGAAGGACAGTGACATGAAGGGAAAAATATTTTCTTATTATCATTACCTTTTTAGGGAAACATGATTTCCTTTGAAAGTTTTAATTTCATGTGTACACTCCTACCATCTTCAAATAGAACTCAGTTATAAATCTCCATTTATTGTGTAAAATGGTGCTTAATTCTAGTTGAAGCATACATTTTTAAATCTACCTGTAAAACTTCTTGTACATAGAGTTAAAATTTATTTGCACCTGAACTTCAAGTTAAGGTTTAGCAGGCTTCTGTCATGTGCCCTAAAGAAAAATAAGAAAAATACTTTTTCCAATACTATATTTGACACTGTGTATAAATTCTGTAACACTTAAAAATGTGACAGAAGTAACCTTTGCAAACAGAACATGAGTCCATTTCCTAACACAAGACTCCTAACATATTCACTGGTATCTCTTATTAAAGCTCTAACTTGCAAACCCTCAGACACATGGATATAAATATCCAATTTTTCTTCAGTTTAATTGCATCACTGAGACCTAATGTTTCAAGAAAATAAACACCTTAATCACAAAAGAAGACTGTATTACAAGAAAGTCTTTTTGTTTGCTGAAAATAAAAGGATGAAAACTTTTCCTGACTTAACCCAAGATATCTCCTTGTTTTATCTCCTTTGCCATGTTATGATTAAAAAACATGACATTTTTTGTCTGCTTTTCATTTTTCTTGAGGTAAGCCACACGGTTTCCAACCTTCCTTTCCCTCCTCAGCAATTTCTCCTGCACCTAAGGTGACTGCCCAAGAGGGGACTCCAATTCTGAAGCCTGGATGGAGAATTCCAGAAAGCTTAACTCAGCCTTTGATCATAAACCTGGTATAGGGCTCAGTTTGTAGCCATGCTAAAAGGCTTAGTCTACACCTACTACTTACTGAATCACTGGGAAAAAATCCAAGATGTAAATCATCTTATCTGAAGTATTGTTTTCTTACTTTCATCTTATTTTGTAATCTGGGTTATCACTGTAAAAAAAAAGAAGTATATGTAACATTTCAGTGAGGAAGTCTTGAAAGCATAGTCACATCCATGTTTTTATTTCAAATGAGCAATTCAGCACGGCTTTAGAGAGGAAAATAAAAGAACACTGTTTGGACACCAATAAAATTCAAGGTTAGGGTCTAAAAATACAGCATCAGCCTTGTCGGCTTCCTAAATCCAGGATCAAGAGTGGCACAGCTGTATCCTTTAAACAAAATTGTTAGTATTAATTACTATGAAATATTGTAACAGAAAAGCAAGGCAGAAAGGGAGTACTTTAGTCCCTCTCACTGTTTCAAGGCAGGAATAAGTATACCTGTGAGATTTTTCTCATGTCAAACCTCAATGTTTCTTGCACCAATTTAAGCCATTGCTCTTATCCACCATATTTGAAGAGAGCCTATTCCTCTCTGAAACAGTCTCTATATTCTTAAAAATTGTGATAAATCTGGGAGTGGGAGAAAAGGAATTTTCTTTCCTGATCTAGGCAAGTTTTTTTAGAAATCTTTTATTTGTAGGTTATGTTCTTTACTAAGGAGAACATGTTATTCTCCTCTGGATGCTCTCCAACTGTGCCACATTGCTCTTAAAGTATAATATCCAAAATCAGTCACAGTGCTCCAGCTGAGGCTTGATCAATGATGGGTGGAAAAAGGATCTTTCCATGTGTTTTGCAATCTATATTTCTGTCTGTATCTCCCACTCTTATGAGATTCAGGGGGAGTGCTGGCAACAGCACAGCTATGATTTATGATTAGTGTACTCCCAAGACCCTTTCCTGAGAAAATGCTACCTAACCAATTATTTTTCATCCTCTATTGGGGAGGAATAATCAACTAACAAATGCATTGCATCTTATTTATCTTTATTGAATATCACCCAGCATTTTTAATCCATTTTTCCAGATATTTAAGTTCTAAATAATCCTTGTGAGCATTTGCAGGCCCTCCCACCTGGAGTCACCTTCAAGTTTAACTTCCACTTCTACTGTCTAAGTCAGAAACAAAGCAAAACAGCATAAACCCAGCAAGATTTCTCTGATGCTTCACCCCAGTTAAAAGGCCCATTTCAGTGTCAGAGAAAGAAAGGTGGCCTGGCATATGCACAGGCTGTTGCTTATTTCTTTGCAATTCCCACCACTTCTTTGCCAGTCATTTTATGTGTGTTTTTTCTAGGAACTGGCATCAGGGTGACCAATCTACAGTGACTACAATCCTCTGCTCTTCCCATCTTTTCCCTGAGAGTCCTATACCATTTGCCCTTTTATAGAACTTTACCCAACTTCAAAAGTAACTGTTGTATTCTAACACAACTCCAGTCAATTTTTAATATTCTAGGCCCAGCTGATTTCCAAGCATCTAAAACAGTTTTAAAGCACCTAGCTCTCTGCTTACTCTTGGAGGAGGTCAGTTTTTCAACTAGTCATTGCTGTTACAGCACATTTTGAAATTATGCAAAAGCCGTACGCTATACATGACATTTGATATTTGACTTTTGTAAGCAAACACTTGTTTGACTTTTTCAAAGTGTACAAAAAATACTGGTTGGGCTTTATGCTTTCACATTTTAGATGTATTCAGCAATTTATCAGTGAGTGAAGAGCACAACATAGGGTTGTTCAACAGCACGCCTAAGTTTTGATCAACCTCTCCTTGCAAGAATCAAACCTCTGAATTAGCTGAACACTACTCTGAAAGCAGAAACACAGCTGTTTATTCCCAAATCTATGGGCTATTGATGAGAGCAGAGACTTACTCTACAGCTTGTCCTCTTCCCATATTTAGTGATCAGTATATAACAGTTGCATTATTGCTCAGATTTCTGGCTTTGTAAGATACCTGATGTCTGCAGCAATTCTACCACTGCTTTTTATTCCAGTCATGAGAGAAAAGGAGATGAGGGATGTTAGCAAGAGTCAAAGATAACACCAGAACTTACTCTTAATTTGTGTGTAATCTAAAAAACTCTGCTTTACCCATTTATCAGGCTAAAGAGACAAACTTAGAATGTGTTTCTGATGACCATTACTACTGCCTTGTTACAGACTGCTCCCAATGCCTCTGTGCTGCTGATCCCATTGCCAGCAACCACAAAGCACCGGTTAAACTCTGATGAAGTTGCAGCTACAGGATGCTCCAGATCCAGGGAACCAGCATAGCAGAGACAAGAGAAAAACGTGAGTATTAAGCAGTGCCATCTAGTGTAGTGCAGGCACTCACTGACAGGGAAGGCAGCTGGCCTCCAGGCATTTTTTAGCCTTTAACTGAAAGAGAGCCACAGTACTAAATCCATACACACCACAAGAAGAGTTTTGATGGCAAATAAAAGATGCCAAAGTGGTTTTGTGCCTTTTAAGTTCTGCCTGATTTACACCCTGGTACCCAGATCTCTATTTTTTTGGATCTTTGCCTGGACTACAAAGAGGGGAGGGCGTCTGAATAAGCCTCTCTGTAGATTTGAGCATTCATACTGCCAGATTAAGAGACCCATTTGAGCAGTGCAATGACAGATGGCAAGAACTTGGTTGGAGGGAGCTACCAAACCAATTTGTGTGCAGCACCTGCTACTGCAAGGCTTTAAGGGAAGCTCTAGCAAGATTTGAAGTCCCTGATGGTACAGATGCTTTCACTACTGAATTAGAGCTCCCACAGAAGAGGTTAACACACTGTCTAGTTTTAGGCATTGCCCATCCTATACAGAGCTCTGCATTGCATGGTGGTAAACTCTCCACATCTCCCATTAGCATTTACAGCTGCAACAGTTCAAGGACAGAAATATAGATAAAACACCCTATGAAGTCACATAATTGCTGTTAAACGCCAATGGACACATACAACAATCAAATCTTTCACCTAGGTCAACAAAGATTACTGTAGTAACCTTTGCATCAGCTGAACATTTTCCACTCAGCAAGTATCTCCTCAGCCTTCTGTTTCCCTTGAGCAGGCTGGCAGACCAACTAGCTGAACTGAGTACAGGCAATGCTTTCCGAGACTCTTCCCAAAGGGATCAAGTCAATCACAAGCATAACTTAAAGCCAGGTAAAATAGGTAAGCCAGATCTTACCACCTGACTCCTTCCTGCTCTCTACCATCACCTAGATAACAAGCAAATCACCCAGATTTGCATAACAGAACCTTATCCTTAATATGACCCAGACTCTCCAGCCAGAGCAGGCTCCCTCCATTAAGTAAGCTGCTTGTTAGCCTTATCTCATCAGCTGGGAGACAGGTGATTAGTTACAGGTAGAGGCTAAACCTGTCATCTGAAAGCCCCATCTCCCATGGGGCCTGAGGAGTTGGGTTTTTAATATGTCTTCCTAAGCAGACACTTTGAGTGTTTTGAGATACTAAAAAACCTGATGAAATTATGTGACTGGTGTTACACAGAAAGGAGAAAGTGGCTTCTTCCTTTTTAAAAACTATGATTGTGTTTTGGTTTGAGCAGTACAAGAAATGTTTCTACTTGTGTCTGAGTTGTAAACATACCCTCCTACATGACAGCATTATTGTCACAAATTAACCATCTCTTTAAAGGAGATAATTTCTTTGAAAATTGTTATCTATTCAAATGGGTAAATTAAAGCTTTTTAAGTTTTCAGTGCTCAGTTTGGGTTTTTAAAGTAATCACCTCTGCAGATAAATATAACTGTGCATCCGCTGTTATTCACACAACAAATATTTGGAAGCATGCTGAAAAGTAGAAAAAAGCAGGAGCATGGGACGAGGGAACACGAAGGGCGAAGCACTCAATGGCCAAGCATTTCCTACCCACTGCTTGGCTCCGCCCCTGGTCCTGCAAAGCCGGGAACTGCATGACAGATTTCTTCTTGTCCCCTGCATCTCCTGTGCTGCTGTCCGGTACCTTTGCACATTTGCCTGGTCTCGCAAGGGCCTGATCTCCACGTTGGAAGGTGCTGTGTTAACAGTTCACAGGCCTTGGAATGGGGAATGACAGCATCACTGGGCTTGGGAGCAGGAGTGGCTGCAGCCTGTGCACTCTGCAGTGGGTCTTCCAGCAGGTTGTGGGTGGTGGAGTGTGACCTTCCTCCCTGCCCCCTCCAAGGAGGTGCATCCATGCCTCTCTGCCCTGGGAAGCTGCAGGAGAGGACCAGGCCGTGTGGCTCTTCACCTCCAGGTTCATTACACACACCTCTGGCTGAGGCTGGCAGCAATTATATGAAACCCCAGGAGAAAGTGGCCTGACTTGATGCTGCCTGCTCATTAAAATCTCCGTCCTTCACAGGAAGACCTCTGAAGAGTGCATGCCGATATTTTAAGCAAGATGTCATTTAGACATTTAGAGAAACCTGGGAAAGATGTCCATATCATTTCATCATGCCAAGAACCTCATGAGGAGGAGACAGAGTAAATTATCCCACTGTGGGCTCTTAGAAGCTACTGCGAAGAGCAGGTAGCTTTGGCCATCCCAATGCCTCCGGGACCTCCTGGCAGACATGCCCTTAGCTCTGGCCCCGTGTGTAGACTCAAGATGCAATCTAAATGTGGTGATTTTTACATTTTATAGCTGTGTAATTTCAAAATGCTTTTTCAGAGCCTATGTAAAGCAGCGAGGCATATAATTCCCTTGAGAAATCTCACTGTACAATAAATGATTTTTACTCATATTTGCTAGCAGCAACCCAGTTCCCAAAACAGGTATGATAGTGGGGGCGAAGGTCTCAGAATAGGCAAATCCCTTATGCTCAGTACACTTCTCACACATTATCAATAAACCTGAAGTGTAGGTTTGTCTAGCAACAGTGAAACTACACATTAGAAACTTGTCATAAATGAGTGTTTTAAGGTCATTTAAAGATTGCAAAATTCCCATATGAAGAGCTGTTTTCAAAAGTTAAGTGTGAAACATTTAAGTGTTGCCAGGGCCAGAGCCCAGCCTAGCAGAGATCTGTCAGTATCGGCCTGCAACAACGGGTTTTTTCCACTAACTGCAGGGTTCTGAGTGAGTTTATCTCGAATGTCCAGACCATGCTCATTGCATTGAGCACCCTTCTCAAAGGGATGGCTGTTCTTTGCTATTAGCAAAATTTATGACTAGATGTTTAGTGACTGCTATCAAAAAAACACAGCAAGAGAAATTAAAAAGAAGTCAGGTCATTGTGGACGTCCTGACCAAAATTACGCAGGATGTCAGGTCCAACGAGGAACTGCCTCATTACTACCCTGATCTGGGCTCACTTTCTAATCACGTAATTGACCCAATATTGCAAATAGGTGAGGTTCTGAGTGGTTTTTTTTAATTCTTCCAAGTCGCTATTAACTGTTAAATTGCACTGCAGAAAGCAGCAATTTTCCCTCCTTCTCCCTCATCCTCCAAAAATCTCTAATGCCTTACGATGCATCGCCACTTATCGCTCATTTTGCCACCTGAATACTCGCAGGGAGCTGACTGACTAATCCCTGCTGTTAATGCACATCAGTAGTACTCAGATCACTCATATCTGAATCACTCCAACCCCGTGCAAACTGAGCCTCGTTCAGGTGTTTAACATGCTAGTCCAAGTGTAGCTCTACATTACAGTCATTTAGTAAATGAGTGATTGTTTTGGACTTCAGAAGGAAAGTGGGAGAGGGGAATAGTTTGGGTTTTCCCTACGATGTTGATGCCACCTAACTTTTGCAGAAAACTAATGTGATACTCATTGTCCAGCTCTTCTTTCCTTACTTTTTTTGGTTAAAATGAAAGATTTTTTGGGTTTTTTTTTCAAATTGTCTTCATTATACCTTGAAATGAAGTTAAAAAGAGTGGTTATTAGTTGATCCTTCTTCACAAAGAGGCGTTGCATGATTATAGCAAATATATTCAACCTGATCATGGATAAAATCCATAAAAGGATATATTCTGTAAGGCAAGTAACTTTATTCTGTGAAGTAAGTAACTGACATGAATAGTTCAACCTGTGGATCCTTTAACTGCTGTTTCTACCCAGACCTGCTACAGAGGGAAACAGCTTTATTTTTATAAATAAATTTGTCATCTAATTTTGTTTAAAGAAAACCCCAATGAACAAATAGGGAGAATATCAAATAATTGGTTTTCTCACCTATGCTTTAAATTGCACATGTGTATATCATTGCTTTTGTTTTATTCCTCAAGTAGTTCGTGCTGTATGTAAAATCCTTTCTACTAACAGCACTGTCTGTGGAGAAAGAGTGGCAGCATTGTATCTGTGGCAGTTCAAAGACACAAAGTTTGCAGGAAAAAGTAACTAACCTCTTTGATTAGAAAAACTGTTATATTCATTTTTTCCAGCTGTAATAAATGATGCTCCCTCATCTATCTTGGCTCTTTATACAGCTACAAATGTTGTAATGGCTTCAGATGAACTGTACAGAACTGCCCAGAGCTACACTTTGAAGTAATGTTTATTTACAGTTCTCTGTATAGTTGGTCTCCATGACTTACCATCAAAATGTTGAAAGGGTTCTCCTTTCCTTGTGAGCAGTAATTTTCTAGGTCAAGTAACATTTGCATTGAGCACTGCTCAGAGACAGACACTCAGCTGTATTTAGACAGTACGGTTTGATGCAGTGGCTGGGAAGATCTTGGACACGTATTGAAATAAAAAACTCCCTGCTTGTTTTAAAGTAGATTTTTCCCTTTTGATTTCATACCCCTCAGTGAAAGGTGAGTGGGAATAGAGAGGTCCTGGTCATAGAGGTCCAATGTTGTCTTGCTTTATCTTTAGTTCTGCGTAAAAAAATCCGCAAAGAACTATTAATTGATAATTTGGGGCCTTTTTAGTGTGGCAAATGCAGCATCATTTTGGCTCATCCAGTGGAACTCATTTAAATCCAAGTCAAGGTTTCTTCTAGAATCTCATTCTTTAAATTTGATCTGGGGCTAATTTACAAAAGAGCCTGGAAAAATTGGGAGCTGGTATTCCACTGAGATGGACAAGGAGTGGGGCATCCCACTTCTCCCTGTACTGTCATGGTGAACTATAACCCACTTGCCTTTTGGAAATATCTGCTATCAATTACAGAATTGTGAAATCACAGGATAGTTAGGGTTGGAAGGGACCTTTGGAGATGATCTAGTCCAAGCCCCCTGCCAAGGCAGGGTCACCCAGAGCAGGTAACACTGGAATGTGTCCAGGTGCGTGAATGTCTCCAGAGAGAGAAACTCAATGACCTCTCTGGGTAGCCTGTTCCAGTGTTCTGCCATCCTCAGAGTGAAGAAGTTCCTCCTCATACTGAGGGGAAACTTCTTGCGTTTTTGTTTATGGCCATTGCTCCTCATCCTGTCACCGGGCAACACTAAAAAGAATCTGGCACCCTCTTCTTGACAGCCACCTTTGAAATATTTGTATACATTTATGAGATCCCCTCTCAGTCTTCTCTAGACTGAACAGGCCCAGCTCCCACAGTCTCTCCTTGTAAGAGAAATACTCCAGACCCCAGATCACTTTTGTGACTCTCACTGGACCCTGTCCAGTATCTCCTTGTCTCTCTTCTACTGAGGAGCTCAGAACTGGGCACAACGTTCCAGATATTGCCTCACTAGGGCTGACTAGGTGGCCCTCAACCTGCTGGCCACACTTCCTGATGCACCCCAGGATTCCATTGGCCCTTCTGCCAAGGAACTGGCAGTGGCAAGGCACTGCTGGCTCATGGTCAACTTGTCATCCCCCAAGACTCCCAGGTGCTTCTCCACAGAGCTGCTCTCTAGGAGATCAGCCCCCAGCCTGTGCTGGTACTTGGGGTTATTCCTCCCCAGGTGCAGGACCCTGCACTTGCCCTTGTTGAACCTCATAAGGTTTCTCTCTGCCAAACATTCCAGCCAATCAAGGCACCACTGAATGGCAGCACAGCCTTCAGGAGTATCGGCCACTCGCCTCAGGTCCGTGTAATCAATGAGACATCAGCTCCCCAAGTACTGGAGGAGTGCTGGGGTGAAATACGATGCTCTGTGCTGGGGTACTCAGGCCAAGTGATTAGGGGTTCCCCAGCCTAAAAACCTTTGAATCCATATACCAGACAAAATGTCCCACCCAAAGAGCAAAAGTTTATGTTGTACTCCTTCACTTCACAATTCCCCAAGCAAATGTAAACAAAGGGAAAAATGTTTGAATCATACTTAACAAGTTACGGTAGAAGAACATAGGACATAGGCTGCTGTGCATTAGCTATTTGATGCAAGCTTATAGCTCTCAAAGTTTAAAAGACTATTTGGGATCATATATGTTTTCCCTGTATTACACAGGGTACAGGGTTTTTTGAGTTAACTCCTATAAGAACAAGAGGAACAATTTCTCTGAGAAAATCAATCATTTCCAACTTGAAAATGCCTAGTGATGGAGAATCCATTACAATCCTTGGTAAATTGTTCTAATAATTAATTACCTTCCATGCTAAAATAGTTTCAAATTTCACTGGTACCTGTCAGACTTTTTTCCACTTCACCGAAATGCCATATATTATCAAATTTCTACTCTTCTCTTCTATTTCTACAGGAAGACAGAAAATTTATAAATTATATCCAACTCTCCCCTTAACCTTGTCTCTGTTCAGCTAAATAGATTGATGTACTTAAGCATCTCATTGAAAGACATAGCTTCCCCTCTTGTCACCCTTCTCTGAGCCTCTCTCTGTTGGCCACCGGTCCCCTATGGCAGACCCCAGAAACGAACACTACTTCAGAGACCACTGCACCTCTGCTCATACAGAGGCAACACAGCTTCACTAAGAAATCCTGCAGCAGATACAGAGCACTCACCCTTTCAGTCATAACCTTGGATTGAAAATTTACACCTGGCAAATTATTCACCATTTCTTTCTTTCTCTTTCTTTCTTTCTTTCTTTCTCTCTTTCTTTCTTTCTTTCTTTCTTATTTTTCTTTCTCTTTCTCTCTCTCTTTCTTTCTTTCTCTCTTTCTTTCTTTCTTTCTTTCTTATTTTTCTTTCTCTTTCTCTCTCTCTTTCTTTCTTTCTCTCTTTCTTTCTTTCTTTCTTTCTTATTTTTCTTTCTCTTTCTCTCTCTCTTTCTTTCTTTCTCTCTTTCTTTCTTTCTTTCTTTCTTATTTTTCTTTCTCTTTCTCTCTCTCTTTCTTTCTTTCTCTCTTTCTTTCTTTCTTTCTTTCTTATTTTTCTTTCTCTTTCTCTCTCTCTTTCTTTCTTTCTCTCTTTCTTTCTTTCTTTCTTTCTTATTTTTCTTTCTCTTTCTCTCTCTCTTTCTTTCTTTCTCTCTTTCTTTCTTTCTTTCTTTCTTATTTTTCTTTCTCTTTCTCTCTCTCTTTCTTTCTTTCTCTCTTTCTTTCTTTCTTTCTTTCTTATTTTTCTTTCTCTTTCTCTCTCTCTTTCTTTCTTTCTCTCTTTCTTTCTTTCTTTCTTTCTTATTTTTCTTTCTCTTTCTCTCTCTCTTTCTTTCTTTCTCTCTTTCTTTCTTTCTTTCTTTCTTATTTTTCTTTCTCTTTCTCTCTCTCTTTCTTTCTTTCTCTCTTTCTTTCTTTCTTTCTTTCTTATTTTTCTTTCTCTTTCTCTCTCTCTTTCTTTCTTTCTCTCTTTCTTTCTTTCTTTCTTTCTTATTTTTCTTTCTCTTTCTCTCTCTCTTTCTTTCTTTCTCTCTTTCTTTCTTTCTTTCTTTCTTATTTTTCTTTCTCTTTCTCTCTCTCTTTCTTTCTTTCTCTCTTTCTTTCTTTCTTTCTTTCTTATTTTTCTTTCTCTTTCTCTCTCTCTTTCTTTCTTTCTCTCTTTCTTCCTTTTTCTTTCTCTCTCTCTTTCTCTCTCCTTCTCTCTTTCTTTCTCTCTTTCTCTCTTTTTCTCTCTCTCTTTCCTCCTTTCTCTCTTTCTTTCTCCCTTCCTCCCTTCCTTCTTCTTCCTTCTTTTGTGGAGAACAAAAACATAGCAACCACTTTACCAGACTATTTTTCCTGTGACTGTTCCTTTGTTTCCCAGAAAAAATTCGGACTCTTTTTATAAATTAATTTTTCTACAACACTTCAAATAATCTTTTTGGATGTCTCTTTTTTCCTCTTTAGGAATGGTCCCTACCATGGCCAGGATGCCCAGCAGTACCAGAGAGACTTACAGAGAGGTATCTAGAAAGGTGTTTAAATATATTTTGAAATATATTTCAAGATCACCCTTTAAAACAGACTGATGAGAGAGCTTCTTGTGCTGTATGTGTGCTTTGGAGAACAAAAGTGATATAGTTTGCCTTCACAGAATCATAGAATGTTTTGGGTTGGAAGGGACCTTCAAGATCATCTAGTTCCAATACCCTGCCATGGGCTGGGACATGTCCTTCTAATTTTGGTAGCCCCAGAGCTGCATGCAGTAGTCCAGGTGGGATGTCATGAGAGCAGAGAAGACCACAATTATTTCCTGCAGTATGTTTGCAAACCTGCTGTCTCTTCTCTAGGGATACTGCATCTACAGGCTGATTGGCTGTATTTCAATTAATTCTCTGAGGCCTGTAGCAAGGGATGGGCTAAGGATCACCTCTTTCACAAATCCAGATGTGCCAATACAAATAATAGAGAAAAGCAAGATGAACAACAGGGCCAGCTAACATTAGCTTGTGTATGATGAACAAGTTTCAGCCTAGGTCCTTTTCATGTTTCCTCTGACTAATTACCAGAATGAATGCACGAAATAGAAAGTCACTAATATACCAACAGGTAACTTTTGGCCCATGCTAAACACAACACAGTAGGTGATTATAGAGCAGGGAGTCATGCAAGTTTGGAGGCAAAGGCCAAAATGCCCTCTTCCTTCTCATCAGAGGCTGAGAAGAGGCTGTACTTGCTCTTACAGAGAGAGTATATGTCTCTTTACATATCCCTTTTATAGCCAAACCAAACAAAACCCACAGCAGAAACAGTAGAATATTTTTCTAAGGTACCCTGCCAATGTCCATGCACATCTCTACCTCCCCAGTCCCTGGCAGGAGTAAAAGAAGGCAAGGTGTTGCTTATGAAGTTGAGCATGTTACGGGATGAGTAAAATTCCCCTACTGAGTCATCATTTCTCGAGCATGTAGTATCTGTATAACGAGTTGGCCAGAATTTCAACACTGCATATGGCTTTTTCACACATGAACACATTTTTTATCACATATTTGTTTGAATGAGGATATCAATTTCAGAAAACAAAGTACGACTCTGGCTTGAAAAATAGCTGTGGGAAGTACAAAGACCTTCAGTTTTACATTCTTTCATAAGAACCATCACCCAGAGTTCAATCAGAAATGTATGAAAAAATATATATAGCTTAACACTGCAAAGTTCAGTATATGTTAAACAGAGTGAGGACTTTGCTAAGGCAGCATTATTCTCTATGGGCTAGTGGTCATAAATAGAAATATTCATGCTATTCTTCCCATTAAGCATTTTTTTCTGTTCCAGAGCCTTGAAGCATTATCCAACGGGCTGGTTTTTTTGTTGTTTTTTTGTTTCTTTATTTTTGTCATTCTTGTTTGTTTGTTCATGTTTGTTTTTGTTTTAATGGTCTTTCCCTCTTGGAAAAAAAGAAATCATAATTACATAAGAGAACATGCTGGTTCAGGTGAATCCCTCAGGTTTTAGGAGCAGTGGACAAGCCTCAAAAGTACCTGGGAGACTTTTAAGCGTCCAAAAGATAAGGCACCAGGATAACATTTGTTAAAGCCACTTTTGCATTGCATCATATACTAGAGAGTGGTCATTAAATGGCTGGGGACAACAGGTGGAGAAATACCACTATTTAAAAGGAGTGAAATAAAACAAGCATTTGTGCCGACTTGTACTCCATCTCTACCTCTCTTTTCATATTCCAGCTCAGAGTGAGGGGCTGTATCAAACGGGTGCCTGGGCAGAATGGTCACAGTGATGTCTGGCTCTGTCTAAAACCTCACTGTCCTAAGCTTGACTGTGGCTTTTCTTCGGCTTGTACAAGCGTGGGATTAAGGAAACTCACTGGCACACTGAGGTCTAACTAAACCTGTTTCTAACAGCAAATGGCTCACAAGGTCTGGATATAGATAAATGCCAGGATTCTGGCAGATCTCTCGAGGGACACAGAGGAGCAATCCTCGGCTCATACCTTGTATAATTCCTGAGTGCTGTCATCTTAGTGTCTCCTTGTTGCACTGCTTGTGGAAGGGCACAGCCAGTTAGAAATCAGAACTACAGCTAAATCCTTGTTGTTGACAACCATTGCAGACTTTTATTTCTTTCGGCATGTTTCCAGATTGACACTAAGCATTGGGAGAGCCGTAGAGTGGGTGGGAAATATGGACCAGCTGTTTTGTAGACTGTCCTTTACTAAAATGTACCAGGTACTTACCAGAGGTGGGACTTGTCAGGAGGTCCTCTCCAGGCCTACACTCCCAAGCTGGGAGATTTGCAGGACACAATGATGACAATCTCCGGCTTCCTGTGCTGGGCATTTCTACATATAATACAATAAATTTTCTGCCTAACTTGTGGCAGTGTCCCACTGCCCTACAGGTGGCAGGGACTGTCCTTGTTCAGGGATCCTCTCCTCACTCCTGAGGGATAACACAGTCAGGCAGAGCACATGGAGAGTAGGAGACCAACAAACAAACCAACCCAGCCATCCAGAAGAACCCTACAAGCCAACCCAAAAGTTCTTCTTAGGTCTGAACCAATTTTACCTGACGGTAAATCAGGTAAATCAGTAAATTACTGATGTTATCACCTGGACTTGTGCAAAGCGTTTGACACTGTCCCACATGAAGATGATCAGAAGGCTGGAGCAGCTCTCCTATGAGGACAGTCTGAGACAGGTGGGGTTGTTCAGCTTGGAGAAGGGAAGACACTGGGGAGACCATAGAGCAGCTTTCGAGCACCTAAAGGGGGGCTACAAGAGAGCAGGAGAGGGACTTTTTACGAGGGCATGTAGCAACAGATGGGGAAATAGCATTACACTGGAAGAGGGCATGTTTAGATTAGATTTTAGGAAGAAATTCTTTACTTTGAGGGTAGTGAGACATTGGACAAGGTTGCCCAGAGAAGTTGTGGATATCCCATCCATCGAAGTGTTCAAGGCCAGGTTGCATGGGGCTTTGTGCAACCTGGTCTAGTGGAAGGTGCCCTTGACCACAGCAGAGGAGTTGGAACTGGATTTTTTTAAGGTCATGGAGATCTGCAGCCCACTTCTATTTATAAGTCCCTAGCTGTCATGGGAATTATTTAAGCAATTTGGTTGTTTGTGTCCACTTTTTAACATTAACGATCTTTCATTTGTTGTTATTGTTCAGGATGGGGTTATACTGAGTAAAAATTATTCAGCACTTTAGTAGGAACAGAGAGACTAGTGTAAGGAGTGTGTGATAGATAAGCTGCATTTGGGTAGCAGAGAAGAGTCATGTGAGGGCACATACTATTTATACTGTTCTGCTCCTTAACACTAATTTGGTGTTTTGAGAATAACTTTATTGAGGACATTGAAACAGTGCCTAAATGTTACCAAGTCAAAAGCTACCATATCACAGTTTTTGAAAGGGCACTTTTCTAATGACTGTTCTGGGACCCTACACATATAACCTCAAAATGTGCAGGGTGTTCTCACTTTAAGAGCATGGCTACCTTATAGTAAAACTACAGTGGCAAAAAAAAAGGGTAAGTGCTTTGAGCAAATTTCACCTGTGAAACAAGATAAATTAGGTTAAGGACCTGGTGGCACTGTATGTAATAGAAGGGTTAGAAAGTGTGGAGCTTGCAATGGTGCAGTTGAGAGCCTCTGGATAAAGATCAAGGGACAAACAAATAATGTGGATGTTATTGTGGGAGTCTACTATAGACTTCCTAGCCAGAACAATGATGCCAACAAACTATTCTATGAGGAACTAAGGGACACTTCCAAATCAACTGCCCTTGTCCTTATGCGGGACTTCAACTTGCCAGAAATCAACTGGGAGCATCATACAGCTAGTACAACCCAGGCCGGAAGATTCCTAAATAACCTGGATGACAACTTGGCATCACAGGTCCTAAGGGAGCCAACTCAGAAAGATGCCCTCCTTGATCTGCTGCTTGTCAACAGCATGGATCTCATGAGCAAAGTGGAGATTGGCAGCTGTCTTGGCCACAGCGACCACGAAGCAATTGAGTTTAAAATCTCTGTTGACACGAGGAAGAGTGCCAGCAAAACCTCAACTCTGGACATGAGGAGAGAACACTTCAGCCCGCTCAGGGAATTAGTAAGTAAAGTTCCCTGGAAAAATGTCTTTGCAGGTGCTGGGGTCCATCAGTGCTGGTCACTTTTAAAACATCACCTTCTAAGGGCACAGGAGCAGGCAATTCCCAAATGTCAGAAGTCAAGCAGGTGAGGCAAAAGGCCAGCCTGGCTGAACAGAAATCTTTTCTTGGAAATAAGGCTAAAAAGGAAGGTGCATGCCCAGTGGAAGCAGGGTCAAGTGACATGGGAAGAATACAAAAATTCTGTTTGCCACTGTAGGGAGAAAATTCATGCAGCCAAAAGTCAACCGGAGTTGAAGCTGCCAGAAATACGGGAGACAATACAAAGAGTTTTTTCAAATATGTGACTAGCAGAAGGCAGTGGAAATAACATTGTCCCATTAGAGGATGAGGATGGTCACCTCACAAACAGGGACACAGACAAGGCAGAGGGGTTTAACCTTAGAAAAAGGTTCTTCACCCAGAGGGTGTTTGGGCACTGGAACAGGCTCCCCAGGAAAGTGGTCATAGCACCAGGCCTGACAGAGTTCAAGAAACATTTGGACAACTCTCTTGGGCATGTGGTGTGACTCTTGGGGATGGTGCTGTGCAGGGCCAGGAGTTGGACTCGATGATCCTTGTGGGTTCCTTCTAACTCAGCTTATTTTGTGGTTCTGTGATTCTGTGAAAATAGTGAAGGAAGTAATATCTACAATGAGATGCAACAGTTATTTCTTCTGTTTTGGTCTTTTGTTATCATTGTCAATAATGTTGTGAAGTCAGGAGGACCCCATGCTGCTGATACAAATATATGGATCAAATGCAAAAGTAAAATTCAGATGGTATTTTATACCAGCAAGGGATTAATGTTGTATTTTGCCAAATATTTCAGATTGAGAAATCCTCTTCTTAATTTTTGCTTTCTCCCTGGTTTCTGTCCTGTTGTAAGCAGGACAATGGCAGCTGGTTAACCACACTCTGTTCCAGTGCTGACTTTGTCTAGTAGTGTCTGACACAATGGCTGTGGAGCCATAACTGAAACTTTCTGGAACATTTTCCAATTATCACATCTCCCTCCATGGCAATGAAGTTGAGAACACTAACAGAGATAGACTGCTAGCATTTACAGCACTGCCTTATTAGTCCTGGCTTGGTTTAGACAACACACTGGGTGGTATTCCAGTAGCTGGTTTATATTAGTGTTGCTGTAGCTGAGAAAGATACATTACCTGTAGAAAGAATAAAAAATACTATACACACACACAAAACAATTCCTTTGTGCACACCTTCTACTTTAGGATGGAAGCAAGCAAGTTTGAAAGTAAGGTGTCACTGTGACAATAAAAAATTTTCGGTGCCCATATACAAACCTTAAGACACTTGAAGCATTCCTTTTTCTTTTTTTTTTTCATTGTGTGCCATATATTTACTCCCTTCTCTGTTTTTATTACTAAGGAAATGACATTTTCATGAAAACAAGAGCTTAGATTCTTAGAAGTTTGTCAATTCCTGCTTATGTTTTTCTGTTCTGAAGGGATCGGAGCCTTCTGTACAGGGTACCGTAATTGCTTCCAACTCAACGAGCTGTGATGAATAAGAAGCAGGAACTTTTAAACAAAGACCCTGTTTTCATGCAAATATTCTCAGTAATAAAGCATAGAGTAAAAGAAATATGTGAAGTTATGTTTTGCAGGACTGCTACTTAAAGCAAAGCAGCTTTGTAGAACGAAGCCAAGTCTGAATTTTTCTAACTGCATGACGGGGAAGTGAGTTTGAGTATTTTCTCAAGAGATTCCAAATGTTGCCAAAGAAGATTGTTAAAAAATAAAGACAGAATACATCCCAGTATTATTCACATCGGCATCATCAACATCTCTCTATGTGAAAAGATCCTAACCAGAACTATGACACCATTCCCACATTTCATGAATTCATTCTCACATTTCTTTATAAACCTAGAAACATACAGCCTCTTTCCCCCAAATATTTAGCAAGTATGTTCTTATAAGCCATCTCTGAGTCATTGCTTCGGTCTACCTCCTCTTAATTTTCCAAAATCAGCAGTAACTTAAGAAAAATAGAGAAGAATATTGGAACTGGAAACAATTTGTAGAAAACAAATTATATTGAACAGTAATGAATAGTTTAGGCTTTGCTCCATGATAGTTCATTCAGTAGGCAAATCAAAACCTAGGCAACATTCATTCGTTTGAAGTTTTCATAAGTTAGTACTACCAAGTAACCACCTGTAGTTTCTGACCTCCTAAGCAGAAAATACCTTGGAGTTACCACTAAGGATACCTTTCTGGAGTGGTCCTTTACCAGTAATATTAGTAGGTGGAATGGTGACTATTTTCTCCTCGGGGAAGCTGTGTCACAGCAGAGTCCTACCTCCCCAAATGCAGTCAAGTGACTGATTATCGAACCACTCAGGAGATTCTGTCATGTACGTGAGACCAAAGGAAGAGAGCACGGTCAAGCCCATGCAGCGTGTGAACTCTGACTTCTACCTCCACAAGCATTAGGGCTTGCAGTGCTCATTGTTGCTGCCATCACTGGGCTGTAAAGGACGCAACAGGACACTTCCACTGAAATTCTCTCCAGAAGAGAGGAAAAGCGCTACCAGGTACGTAGTTTAAAGCAAACCATTTGGAGCTGCAGTTTCTTTATTCCTCAGCACATCTTCTGTCAGTTCAGCATGGATGATTTTCAGTCTGCACAGAAATGGGCTTTCCATCGTAACTCATGGACATGGCAAGTCGGAAGTGTCAAAATAATTTTTTCTCACTATGTCAGTGAACAAAAAACCCAAGAGACAGGAAATTCATATCCTCAGAGGCTACCCTTAGCCATCTAGTAGTGCCATATCAAGCACTCTGCTGAAATATGGTGCATGTTTTCCAAACACTCCTCTTTGGCAGAAGTCAGATGACAGGTTTAAGCCAAAACCCTCTTTTTTCAGTAAGTTTAAAAACCTTGAAAATGCCTCTCAGTTTTTTCCATAGACTCAGTTCCATGTCACCACAAGATTGTAATTTCATCTAGAAACACTGGTAACTCTAATGAGACACATCAGGCCCCATTCTCCCAGTCTTCACTTTCTATTGCCAGTGGACTTGTTAGAGCTGATAATTCAAAAATTACAATATTTATGATATTCATGGTTTACTTTAAACCTCTTTCACAGCTTGATGCACATGAGGCAATTCAAATCGCCAAAACTCTGTTTTGCAACTAACACTTCATTCCACTGAATGGAAATGTTCACACATCTGTTGATGGTGTATTGTTTCAGGATGGCTGCAGAGCAATCAAGCCAGCAAGGCACGGATGTGGTGTCTCCACACCAGAGGACAGAAACTTTCATTTTCTGGCAAAGGCAAGTGAGTTCTGCAGAATGCAGAGCACAGAACAGCCTCAGTCCATGGCATCGAAGGACCAACACAGTCCCTCTCCCCAAGGGTGCTACGGGAGTTTCAACTTCAACTGAGTAACAGGGTGTCATTAGAACTCTTGACAGGAGGAGGGTCTGTGCGAGCCCTTTTCATTGCAAGGAGATTCCAGACTGTGTTACTAAACTGCTAATTCTGATACAAAAAACCCACCCCAAAGCCCAGAACCAGGCAGTGAACTTAACTCTATGTAATTTTTCTTATTTAAATATAATCTGATAGTACTACTTTCAGAGTATCAGAAGATCTCAAAATAGGAGATAAAAAACCTGCACTCTAAATTCACCACATAAATTCTGCTGAAATTACTATACACACACACATATATATAATCTATATATATGTATATGTAATGAGTATCGGTTATGCAAACACACTCTATAATGTATATTTATATGAAAGTGAAGCCATCTACCATGCAATTGACCTTCTTTAGAACACCAATTCTTTACAGCAAGTGTAATTTTTGTGTCCTGTGCTGATCCATTGTCTGGCAGGGTGGGTGGTGTTCCAGGATGCTCCAAGGACTTCTAGCCAAGTGATTACTGGAAGCAGTCATGAAACATCCGTATCTTTCATCAACACGAATCAAAAATCTTAACTGTAAAACAGAGAAAGAAATCCAGCTGAGTTAAATATTACTCGAGTTTCTACTCTCCATCCCCACTTCACACCTTAGGTGGTTTTCATTCATGTTTGTTTCACAAGGGCATGTAGTGGTAGGACAAGGGAGAATGGACTTAAGCTGAAGACAGATTAGATATTAGAAAGAAATTCTGTACTATAAAGGTGGTGAGGCACTGGAGCAGGTTGTCTGGAGAGGTTATGGGCTTCCGACACCTGGAGGTGTTCAAGGCCAGGTTGGATGGGGTTCCGAGTAACCTGGTCTAGTGGAAGGTGTCCCAGCCCATTGCAGATGATTGTTAAGATCATCTAGTTAAGATCGGTAAGATTCCTTCCAAACCATTCTAGAATTCTGTGATTATCTCTCCTGCCCCAAAACAGTTTGAAAAAATAATTAATATTTCTGGGTTTTTTTAAGGCATGGTCCAAACTTGATTGAATTTAGGAATGTGTCTCTGCTGAGAAGGCACAGGGCTCTTTACATCATCCAAAGTGATACTCCTGGATATGGAATTATTTTCTGATCTACTAAACCACTCCTGCATATTTCAAGCATTTTACTCATCCATGCTATAACGGTCTGGATCGTCACTCCTGGCTCTGTCACATCTTCCTTTATCCCCTTTGCTTTGTGTGCGTACTTTGGATTCAGTCATAGCACAGTATCAGTGTGATACGGAAGTTACTGAGACCCTCAGCAGGAGGCTGGGTTGAGAACAATTATCTGACAGAATTGTTTAGCTGCACAGCCCAATCCATGTTACGACCCTTTTTCTAAATGTAGATCTAATGACACAGTAAAAAGTAATATTACATCTCATAAAGCCTGCTGGGTAAGAGTTCAGTGAGGTTCCCCTCACTCCCCTTCTGCACAGCAGTTCTTTTGTTACTGCCTCGCCTCTAGATCCTGTGATGGATGGGAGTCCCGTGCTCCTCTAACACTAAAATGGGGCTGCCAAGATAATTTACGGGCCCCGTGGCCAACAAAAAGTCTCAAGTCTTCTTGGGTTATCTCTAAGTCCTACTTTTCTCTGCCCATTGTGCCAGCTTGTCCTCTCAGATTTTACAGGCGGCAGGAAAGGTTTTGGCAACGTAAACATCCTTCACAGCGCTGGTTTTAAACAATATTGTCCCAGCTTTGCCTGTGTATGTGGTGGTGTTTACAGACAGAAAGCAGAAAAGCAAACATGGGACTGGAGGGAGAGGGGAAAGAGGGGAAAAGGAAGAGGTGAGAGAGGAGAGGACAGGTACACGTGAGCTGGGTTAGCTGGGGAGATGGAGGCCAGGTTGAAGTGCCCATGTGCAGGGCCAGCCCAACGGACCAGCATGTGCTGGCTGGGCTATGTGAGGAAGGGCTTCTCCTGGTTCTCTTAGCACCTTCGGCTTTTGCACTAGAAATCCAGGTTCGGTGTAAACAGCACGACAGCCCATGGAAGCCTTTTTCTGCAGGACACAAGGGAATGAAAGCAAAGGGTGCTCGCTACTGCCCAGGTCTGGGCAGGAAAAACACACAGCTGCCGTTCCACTGGGCCCTTCCAGGCCCCGCGTGACTGGATACCCAGACACTGGTGGGATTTCTGCAGAAGACACCCGAGGCACAGCACGGGAACCCCGTAGCCCTCTTCATTTCAGCGACCTGAGCCGAAAACGGCACGTGTTTGGGTTGCGGTGGATTCTGGGCTCCCCTCCGAACGGCGGGGCGGCTGCTGCTCGCTGCCCGCCGCAGCGCGGGGTGGGATGCCGCGGGCACGGCCGGCCGAGCCCCCGCCCGCCCGC
>VZRV01004839.1:142296-195579 GCA_013398115.1 Falcunculus frontatus | reverse complement strand
GCCGCCGCCATCTTGGGGGGGGCGCCGGGAGCGCAAATGGCGCCGCCGGCTCGGGGCTGCCGCGGCCCCCGCGGGGCGGAAAGGGCGTTCAAACCCCCAGAAGGGGAAAACGCCTCCAGCCTGGGGATGGGCGCGGGCGAAACGCGGGTTTAAGTTCTTCGCGCGGTGCGGGGCGCAGTCATAAAGTATTTACAGTTTCTGAGGTGGTCTTTGCCCAATTTTGACGCAAGAAGTGGTGGAGAAAATCGGGGTTATCCCGCCTGGGCGCCGCTCCGGTGAAACTCCGCGGGACTGTGACAACTCAAAAATATTCACAAACGTATAAATCCAGTGCAGCAGAAACAGTTTTTGGAGACTTCCCCAAAACCGGAAAGATTTAAGTTTGAAAACAGAGATTTTACATGACAGGAAAAACAAAACCAAAAAAACCATCAAACTTTCTGGCAGCACATTCGAAGTGCAGAACTAATGGGATGGGGATTTTGAGAGGGGAAGTCGGTGCTGAATAAACAGAGGGATAAATACAGTCCTTCAAAAGTATCGATCGGCCGCGGGTAGGGATCGGTGTGGAACAACCTGAGTGATGTTTGGTGTCAGGAGAAAGGGATTAGGACAGTTTTATGGACTCCTGGTGCCGCAAGGAATCGGATTAGATTTATACTATGAAAACATTTAATTTATTCAATTACTGCCCAGATAAATTTTTAAAAATGGCCTGTAACTGGGATTAAGGGATAAAGGGCTCTGATATTTTGTGCCAAGTTTGTGTTTTATTATATAGTAAAACAGAAGTAAAAAGGAGGGAAAACAGGAACTTGGTGCTTCGAACTTTCCTTCCTACACAGCAATTAAGAAAAGTCCGACGTGGTCTCATCAGCATTTTGCTTCCTCACTTTAGGATCTATAATCTACTCGGATTATACATTTTTGAGGATGGGAACAGTCTTTTCGTGAGCGAGTATTCCTGCTTGGCGATGGGAGATATGTAATAATGATTAATAGGAGTCCCCAGGGTATTTTGCTGGGTTGTAGTCTTATAAAGTAATTACAGATGCAATTAAAACAGAGGACGTTTTTGGCCTCTGTGCACTAGTTTTGCCCTAAAATTGATTGCACCTTATACTGCAAGTAATCCCATTAAAGCTGAACGTGTGTGAAACGAATTGTAATTCCCGGTGAGTGCCAGGATGGAATCGGAACCGAATTTGTGCTGCTGAGGACAACTGGGTATAACTGCTGGGCAGGTTGTGCAGGGCCAGCTCCGTTTGTCTCGGCCAGGGGTGATTTATTCTGTCTTCAGGGGTTCCATTCCATAATGAGCAAGTTGCAGGAGGTGAGTGGGTACAGCCAGATGTGCTCTGCAGACCGTTCCTGCCCCACTGACTCCTCAGGACCCAGGGTGTGTTTTCCTTGCCTCAGCCATGCTGTTTGTCAGCAATTTTATCACCACTTCTTTATTTACTGAAATTTTAAGGCTTTACACTGATTTTTAAAAGTAGCATCTTGAATTTATTTGAAGCAGTGTCTGCAGTCTTACTTTAAAATATGCTTAAAATTGTCTTGGTTTATCTGCAGAAGAAGGTCTGACTGGCTCTTATCTCACTCTATCTTCATGCAAAGCTTTTAGTGCAGATACTTCTGGGTATGACAATATCTTCCAATGGTGTTGGGGGATGTGGATTTGAGGGTGAAGCTTCAGTGTAGCCCCCTTGTCCTTTTCCATGAGCGCTGGTGTTTTTTGAGAGGTGACATGTGCTGCAAGCCTGACACTGGGACGTGGGATCAGATTCTCACAGGGTGGTGGTGGAGATCATAAAATCATGGAATTCCCTGAGTTGGAAGGGACCCCCAGGGATCATCGACTCCTGGTGCAGGACATCCCACTGTTAGTGTTGTCAGAGGATAAGGTGTGGAGTGTCCATGTGCCAGTCCATGCCTCATCTCTGCTCAGGAAAGCATTCTGGAGGCCTAAATCCCATTCTCAGAATTGCACAATTTGAATATCAAGAAAATATAGATAAACTGGATCAAAACGAGATTGACCCACAGCAGTGACTACTCTGGGCATTTATAGTGTCTCTGAAATAACAAGGTGATTCCTGAGTTGCGGTGTCAGTTCTTCCCCACGCTGTTCCCTCCCTCTCCCATATTTTCTGTAATTTTTAATCTATTTCAGCCTTTCCTCAAGCCCTCCAATTGTGCTGCACAGGCAGAAGAGTGAGAAGAAGGAGACACAGTGGGATGAAAAATTAGATTGGAGGCTTGGGGGGAAAATGACCAAGTGAGTCCTTGTTGGGGAAGGCTGGCAGCTGCACACTCCTGCACGTGGAATCAATTAGCAGCTAAAGCCAGCAGAGATCTGCCCAAGCCCTGTTTCTCCTAATAAGCATCACTCACCGTGCTCCACAGGTGAGGTGTGAGGGCAGACGTGCTTTGCTGAATTTGGCAGATTATTTTCCAGAGGATGGTTCAATTTACTGGTAAAATACTTTACCCCCAAGGAGTGGGTGTTTTATTATTAGGTGTAGCATCTTTTGGCTCATCTCCTGTTTGTTTTGTTTTGTTTTTTTAATTTCTGACTGAATCCAGCAAAGTGATGGGATAAATGCATGGTAGAGCTAAGCAAACAGGTAGAGGTTGTGTTCATGAATCACACAGGATTTGTTTTGACAACCCTATTTATGCTGTAGCTTTTAAACTTTTTGAAAGGCTGAGAGAATTGGGATTGTTCAGCCTGGAGAAGAGAAGGCTTCGAGGTGACCTAATTGCAGCTTTCCGGTGCCTAAAGGGAGCCTACAAGAAGGCTGGAGAGAGACTATTTACAGGGGCCTGGAGCGACAGGACAGGGGGGAATGCTTCACACTGACAGAGGCAGGTTTAGATGGGATATTGGGAAGGAATTGTTCCCTGGGAGGGTGGGCAGGCCCTGGCACAGGGTGCCCAGAGCGGCTGTGGCTGCCCCTGGGTCCCTGGCAGTGTCCAAGGCCAGGCTGGACATTGGGGCTTGGAGCAGCCTGGGACAGTGGGAGGGGTCCCTGCCATGGCAGGGGTGGCACTGGGTGGGATTTAAGATCCCTTCCAACCTCAAACCATTCCAGGATTCTGTGATTCTACTTTGGGTCGCTCCAGCAGAGCGTGAAGGTTTTTAAGGTGTGTGATTTCTGTGTGGCACCAGGTGATGTTTCAGGAGCATGTGTAAGAGTTACAGTGGCTACAGGTCATTCCCAGGGTCTGGGATTAGCAGCTTCTGGTTTCAGGCCTGGAGGAGACATTCCTGGGGATCCCAGCTGAGCCCCAGGGAGTGTAAGGTTTGTGCAGGGCTGGGGCAGTGGCTGGGTGCCCTCCCCAGAGCCACTGCTCTTCCCAAGCAGGAAGAGATGAGAGCTGGGGAAAGCAGCTCAGCACCAAAGGCTAGTAGTGAAAGCCATAAAACTGCAAGTATCCTCTGTTTCTGTTCCTCACTTTCCATAAAGGAACAGAAAGCATTATTCCATGTGGGCATGAAATAAGGTTTTGTGCCTTCTTTTGCATCCCTCCCATTCTGTTTGGAATAGATCAGAATGCTGTCCAGCATGGCACAAAGTATCCATGTCCTGCAAGGAGATGGAGAGGAGCTGCTGCCACATGGCCGTCACGGTGTCACATAAATCTGCAGGGACAGGCAGCAGAGGGGTGTGATGGCACAGGGGGACAGACCCGAGGTGAGGCAGCACTGTCAGGTGTGCTGATCCGTGTGCTCTGTGGGAATGCTGGAATGCTGGCTGGCGTCAGCAGGGAGAGGGGCTGGGTGTGGACCTGGCACACGTTCAGCAGCCACAGCCTGTGCCAGTGCTTTTCTTTCAGCTGCTGAAATAGATACGTGTGTGTGTGTGTGTGTGTGTGTTTGACACAACTGTGTCAGCAAACCCAGATGAGCAGCTCACAGGCTCCAACAGTGCTTTGGGCTTCGTTCTAGGATGAGCTGCTTGTTCAGAGTAAACTCACAATTTTGCTGTGTGATCTTATGAGCTGATTGAGGTCACACTGCCATGGTGCTGTTTATTTTCTCCCAGTGCAATGGCATCTACCATAATCCGTATGTTATTGTGTGCTTAGGGGAAGCTTGGAAGGGCTCTGTTGTACAAATGAGCTGGATGAACTCCTGAAAGCCCAAGTACTTCGTCTTGTGGTCCTGTGGCAGAACTGAGACACAAAGTGTTGGCTTCTCCACACCAGCCAAAGCATCCCTCTCCCTTCCTAGACCCTTTCCCCCCTCTAATCTTTCAGAGCAATATTTTCCTTGATTTGTAGTTACAATTTTTCTCTCTTCATGAGAAACAAAAATTAGTAAGAAGTGCAGTTGGTGGAGCTTGGAATTCCTCAATTCTGAATTTTGTCCTTTTTTCCCTTCACTGACATAGACAGTCTCTTCACGCCGTTGAATGCTTGCCAGTGGCTACTGACACTTTCTCTTGAGGCATTGGTACAATTCCATTGCAGTCTCTGAAGGTTCATTTCAGTCCCTGACTGATGAGGTTCCTGGAGGTGAGGCTGGGGTTTTTTTGGTAATGGTATTAGTTCAGCCTTGCAAAATATTACTTGCCTGAGGTGAGTAACAGGTTTTGACGGGTGAGTAAAGCATCATCTGTCATCGTCACAGCAAAGTACAGGCGAGGTGGTTGCGTCTGAGCCCCCGAGTGTTCCAAGCAATTCTGAGACCGGTTTAGTTGTCCTGCAAGGAGCTGTGGTGGGTTTTGTGTGTTTCTGTTTGAACTGCTGCGCTGTTCCTCACTGGTGGCACAGGAGTGCCTGGCAGATGCCACTCGTCGGGTGTCAGACACCGCTGCAGAGCTCCCAGGAGACGGGGATGCTCAGAGCTCTCAGAGCCAGCTCGCTCTGAGTGAGAGGAGCAGCTTTGCTCAGCTCCCGCCCTGCTTCAGGTCAGAAAGGTGATTTGTAAGTCAGTTATTCCCAGAACAGCACGGTATCAGATGTTTCTCTTGATGCCAGCTGCTTCTTGAATGGGATTTTGCCTCCTGGTCCATGGAAGCTTAGCCAGAAGGGCTGCAAACTTCATGTTATTATTGATTGCAGTCTTTGGGTTTATTGCACCATTGCGTTCCTCACCAGAGAGAGACACTGAAGTCCTCGTGTCATTGGAAATGATCCTGGCAGCACCTGAAATGGGACTTCTGTTGGAATGTTTCTCTTCCCATTAAGTCTGATGGTGTTTATAGAAGTAGAGTGAACCCCCATCCACCCATTCAGCCTTCACACTTAGTTTGTGTGAACTTGTGCCCTTTTTTCTTCCTTTTTATTTTAGTTTTTGGTCTCCTTATGAAGGTAAGACGGATGTTAAAAGCCAAAGCTGGTTTTCTACAGTAACAATGAGGTAGTTTCCCAAGGCTGCACTGGTTCAGGGGCAGAAATGAGATCAAAACCTGAGTATTTCTGACCTCTTCCTGTGGATTCCGTGTCTAAAGATAAAGCATAGGAGTCTGGGTGGGAGCATATTAATTAGGCTCCATTATCTCTGCCAGCCTGGCAATCATTTATCATTTCATAAATTCGAATCTGCAACTTGGAACTGAATGACTCATCTCAGTTTTGCAGTATCTTCTTTTGCCTTAATGTTTCTGAGCCTGAAAATGCTAAAGTTGAAAAAAAATCACAAATTGGGACAAATGAGGAATGTTTGGGCCTGACTATGGTTCGTCAAAATGTTTCAAGTTAGTTTCCGCTCTCTTTTTAATTGCACCATTTGCTTCCTTTTATTGGGTTGTCTTGATTTTATTGTAGATTTTACTGATGGGGAGCATTATAAGAAAAGCCCTTTCTTTATTATATTTTTCTGAGGGTTTTACTGGATTTACAAAATGAAGAGATGAGAAAGACCGATTATTTTATCAGGTCTTCTCTGGTTAAGTTCAGGATTATTTTCTACATTGTGATTTTTGACAGTTTTCCTGGCCCAGTTTGAAATAAAATTCGCCGAGTTAATTACTTCTGTCCAAGTACCTTCCAAACTCCTTCTCCCAGAGGGAGCTTTATAGACAGTCTTGGTGCATGAGCTTCTTTATTTTTAAAGCCTGAACTCAAAGAATAACATGTAAAAAGGGATGGATTTGCCTGTGCTGGCACCTAAACATTTGCCACAAACAAATGTTTATAGATGTACAAGGCTACATCAAATATTAATGTATTCAGTACCACTGACACAAGGCTCATTTAGTCCAATTCTGCCTCTCCCTGCAGCCGTGGGGATGTGGCTCTGTTCTGTGACCCCAAACACGGACACCGGCTGCGGAAGCTCCGCGCCTGCAGGTGCTCATTGTTTTTCTGATACAAATTAAGGTGTTCTGGGGTTGGGGTTGTGGCAGGAGGGAGCCCCAGCTCTGTCTGCACCGTTTTGGGCAGAAGCAGAACTGTTCAGTCGTGTGCAGGAGCGTCAGTGCCCCTCTGCTCCTGCCGTGCCACAGGAGCTCTGTGTGGAGCAGCACGTGGAGCTGGGAGATGCTCCCTGCTCTGACCTGCTGCCGTGACACTGAGCTGCCCCAGAGCCTCAGCGAGGGGCTGCTGCTGCTCTTAAAGCGTTTGGGGGAACTGAACGGGATGGAATCCTGCAGGAAGCTGAGTCTGCTTGGAATTATCATTTCTTCAAAATGGGATATTTCTCTTGGTGTTGAGATGGAAATGATGCTCTGTCTCCTTGGAGCTGCCGAGGAGGACGTGAGCCTTTCAGAAGCAAGTCCAACATCTTTGAAACTTTAAGAAATACAAGCTTTAGATAAAGAGAGGGAAGAAGCTTTGATAGGATGCTGGAGGCAGGATCCCAAGGCCAGGAAGCACGCAGGAGTAGAAGACAGAGAGGGCTTCTCCACTCAACAAGGAGCCCTGCTTCAGAGCTTGCAAATGCTTTCAGGCTGAGGTTTCAGTGAAGTGCAGATGCCTGAGAAAAGATCTCAGACTAATGAAGTGCTTGGAACAAAAGCTTTGGAGTAGAGTTTGCAAAGTTGATTCTGGAGTTTAGTAGCTCCGTAATGCAGACAGTAAAGAAGATCAAGGAGTGAGTAATCTTTGCGGCTATTTGCTCATTAGAAAGGTGGTTTTTAGTTTCGATTTGGTTTGGGTTGGTTGTTTTGGGGTTTTTTTTTTGATACTTGGTTGCATTTGCAGGTCAGGAATAATAAAATATGCACAGTGACACTATTTAACACACTTTAATAATTTTATCTGGACCAATAAAGCTCCTTCATGGCCTTTGTTTTAAGCTCCAAGGATGAATCTCTGAAGCCTGCCATGTATCATTCATTTTCCAAAGCTGCCCTGTGTGTGTCTGGAGGGGTTTTCTAGTTCTGCATCTGGATTTTCTGTGATGTCCTGTGAAGGCAGGACAGGCTGTGTGTGTGCAGGGCTGTGCTGGAGGGTGTCAAACCCCTCCCTCGTTCCCAGCTCTCCCTCCTCCCTCGGTGGCACAGGGAGCTGGGAATGGGGGTTATGGTCACTTCTGCACAGGTTGTTTCTGTCGCTGCTCAGGGAGAGGAGTCAGAGTCCTTCCCTGCTCCAGCAGGGAATTCCTCTCGTGGGAGACAGTTTTTTATGAACTTTTCCAGCGTGAGTCCATCCCACAGGCAGCAGTTCTCCACAGACTGCTGCAGCATGGGTCACTCTTCCCCAGGCTCCGTCCTTCAGGCTGTTCAGCATCACTTTGTAAATCACCGGTTTCCTTTGATTGAATTACTCTCTCTTTCAGTAGAGCTCCCTCACAGATAGCGTCATGGAGTCATTAAGGTCGGAAAAGACCTTTAAGATCATCAAGTCAACCAAGATGTGCCTGAGAGGACTGTTGGACACCAGTGCTCCAAAATTAAAACATTACAAATAAAAGGGGGTTTTTGCTGCTGATGTGATGTGGCAGTGCACAGATGATAATTCCTTCCCTTGCAATGAGATACTGAGTGTCAGTTAATGAAAGTTTGTAAAGGACTTTGATAGAACTCATTTCCTGAAAGGTATTTTAACATTTTAATTTAATAGTTGTCTTTTTCTTTGCTTCTGCAGTGCCCAGACAAGCCGTGCCCTGCTCCGATTCCCAAACCTGTGAGCAAATGGATTGCTTTGAAAATGGAAAGATTTGTACTCAAACGGGCTCCCAGCAGCACAGGGAGAGGTACAGAAATCCCAGATTTTTCCCATTTTTTGTTTGAAAGCATTTGAAGGGAACATGGTGAGTAGAATGAACCTGTCAGACCAAGTGTTAAAGTTCTATGTCCAGGAAATCCTGCAGACACCATTCGTTTCCTCAGGTCCTCAGCCCAGGCCTCCTCATTCCAAGAGGTTCAGAGACACTGGGAACACTGCAGGAATGATGTTGCACTTTTAATTTGACATTGTTTTTCATTTTGGATGTTTGATGATATCAGAGACATTCCAGATGATTGCAGAAATGGGAAATAATGGAAATCTTACTACCAGCAGTGGCTGTCAGGTGACTGAGGCTGGCAGACCTGTCAGACGTCTCCGGAGGAAGAGAAGATTGCCTCTGGATTCGGAGGATGAGGAGGAAAATGCATATGAGGATGAGGTAAATGAGGCTGCATGTACTTCCTTTAAAGAGAGCTGTGAAAAGCAGGGGCAGTTGTTTGTGTCAGAGCTCCTTGTGCAGTACAGACTGGGCCGAGGGAGGTTGTTCTGTACCCAGGGAATGGCCTGGGTCTGATCCTGATTGGCATCAGTGATGGGAATATCTGTTCTGAGGAGTCCCAGGGGTGGATGAACTGCTCAGGTGAACTGAATGTCAGGAGTTCACAGTGATAAAACCACACGTCTCCAGAATAACTGCACTCAGATACTGTTGTGTGATACTGAAGTGTCAGACCACAGGGTTGCTTTGGGTTTTATTACTTGCACTTACTCTCACTGCACCACCTGAAACCTGTATTAGTGGTGCATAAATAGCAGTACCTCAGTCCTGAGCTGATCTTCCCTTCAGTTTCCTGCAGCCCCTGACTCCCTCTCGGGGCCCTTTGTGCCCCCCTGTGCTCTGCTCCTGCCCATCAGTGCCTCTCTGAGCCATTTTCTGTTTATTCACATAATGCAGGGTTCTGTACAGCAGAGCCACTGGGGTAGGTGTTTGTGGGCAATAAAGCTGCAGCTCTGCTGTCATGAGCAGTTTAAGTCATTGTCTTGCTCAGCTTTTCTCTGATGTGGGTGAGATGTTTTAAGGGATGGATGTTTTCAGAAGTCCTTGCAGTCTCTCTCTTCCCCCTTCTCCTCGTCCTCATTAGAAACTGCCCTCCTGTCCCTTCTGGGGAATGTTTGGCAGGCAGCTTTGTATAGCACATTTTGCCTTTTTTTGGTTTGCTCTGAGGAGTGGCAGCCTGGGAGGAATCAAACCCAGGTTTGCAAACACACAGAAGAAACAGGAATGACAGTCAGGCTTGGAGTGTGACACAGGGAGACCACGTTGTCTGGGGTGCTCATCTGTGACAGGAGTTACTTGAAGCTTCTGCTTCCTTCAGGGCTTCATAAATTCCTTTTTTTCCCCTATATCCATTCCCTGGCATAGATGGACGTAAGAAAGGGAAAGGAAAAAGGAGTGTTCCAGTGAGGCTGCTGACGTGAGCAGCAAGTCCTGCATTGCAGAAAGCAAATCCTCTGTGTTGTAATGGAGATTTTGGTCCTGTGCTGCTGTTTAGCAGCCACATTTAAATGAACTTTAGTAGCCTGTATGAAATAACTTGTACAGCACTTTGGGGAACCAGGGTCAGCGTTATCTGTGTAACATTCCCTCCTGATGTTCTTGCAGGGTTGTTCAAGAGACAGCAATGCTGGCTAATAGTCCTGTTAGTTACCTGTTACACCTGTGTTGTACCTGCATGGTGAGATGATCAGAGGGAGGGAAAAACAATCTTGCTAAACTTCTTTTTAACATATCTGTGTCTAGGAGAAGAATAAATCAAATAATATGAAAAGCCGCAGAAACACTAAACCAATAAAACAAGGTGAGCTAAGCTCATAGTCTCTTTTCTTTAATGTTTATAGATTTTTTTTTAGTCGCTATTATAAAGTGAATAATAATAAACAAAAGAGGAAAGGACAGTGGAGCTCATTTCACATTCAGAACAGCTTATTAGGTACATAACCCTCTTAGTACAGTCAGCTCCAGAGGTGTATTAGCAGGAATATCCTGGATTTGCCTGCATGATGGGCAGAGGGTGAGGATCTGGAAGGAGTCAGCTTCACCCAGAGCTCACTGAAGACAATAAGAATCTTTTTTCCGTTGACTTTGGAGAGCTTCAGCCACGGCCTACAGTGCTAAGTAGAAAATAAATTATAAACAACATGATTGATTCTAGACTATGAGTTAAACGTATTATATACCTTAAATCAGTTAGTATGTAACTGGGGGGAGAATTTTAATACACATTTAGAATGTAATTTTCTGTGTGTATGACTGTGGTTCTACCAGAATGAATCCGAGTTGTTTTCATCATCTAGGAGCTGCCTCTCTGGTAGATGCGTTGTGTTATTAGGAGGTTATAAATATATGTGTGTATACGTAAAAAAATAATCTTGTGAACTGAGCAAAAATTCACTTGGTTTTTCATTTATTTTATTTTAGGCTTATTTTAGCTGCAATTATATGCCTCTCTGTTTTGCCTGTTAGTTTATATTTAACCCCTTATTCCTCCGTGAAATGTCAGGAGGAGGAATTAGTTCCCACAATTTTAAGTTATTCTGTCTTGTCCAGACTTTCCCGTGGCACTTTGCCGTGGGCAGCTTGCCAGCAGTCCAGGTGCCGCAGTTCATTTGACCTGGGGTACAATAAATGTTCATTTCCTGAGGAATGAGCACAGTTTTCCTATTGCTGGAACTCCTGCCTTTCCTCAAAAGTTGAGTAACACTGCCTCTTCTGGGGTGCCACAGCAGACGTGGGAGGAGAAGGAGAAGAGAGGAGGAGGAGAAGAAGAGCGGGTGGCATCGGAGAGAAACATTCATTTCCTCTTTGGTTTTGATTAATTAGTGCTTCCTGGAAAGAAGAAGGTATGGAACTGGTCTTCCTACTTGGAAGAGGAACAGATGCCAGCTGCTCCCCAAAAGCTGTTCAGAGAGGTTGGCAGCTTTTTTCGCTCTCTCACTCTGTTTTTCTCGGGCGGCATCACAAGATTACCGGCAATCACAGGATTACAGGCTCGGTGGAGGTGGGACTGGAGACCACCCTCAAGCCAGCACTTGCATTTCTGAGTTGTTTTGGTACAAGCAGGCAGTAAATGTTTGTTTTCTGCCCAGGGAAACAGGCCTGGAGGGTCTCATCCCAAACCAGGGTGTAAAAAATGCTGTTGAATCTCACGAATAACCAGCAGCTGTTTCGATCTGCTCTGCTCTGGACCAGTGGGCTGCTGGAGAGGGACAGCCTAATGTGTGTCACATGTCCTCTGTGGTTGTACCACAGCCCTCCCAGCCTGTCCCTGTGGGAAGCCCTGAGTCCCTTGGCTCAGGGGATGGTGCAGGTTCACTCAGCAAGTGCCAGGAGGGAGCGTGGGCGTTGTGTCCGTCACAGTGGCAGTGCCAGAGGCTGAGTTCAGCCTTGCTGAAGCTGCCTCTGCACCTCAGTTAAATGTGCAGCTCCCAGTGAGCTTTTCAGAGGGAGGTCAGGTCCTCCACTGGGTCGTTTGCAATCCCAGTTCAGGTTGCTTTTAAACTTTAACTGTATTTCAACTGTTTCACTTGGATTAAGACTGCAGATAAATGAAAACCACAAATGCTTTCTGGAATGACTGTAAAACTGGGCTGCAGATCAAGCCTGCCTTGTCCCTTTCACCATTTGAAGATGACAAGTTACCTTTGGGGAGAGTCTGGACTGACACAAAGTGATTGTAGCTTTCCCAGCCCTTTGGTTCTTCATTGAGCTGGGAAGGGGATTCTTTTGTGTTTGAGAAGAGCTCATCCCTGCATCTGCTCAAAGATGGATTCGTAGCTAATTACAACAGTTCAGTGTTTTTGAGAGATTAATTAGAATAACGAGTAAATGTGAAATACTGTGATGGTGCTGTTACTGATCCCCGAGCCTGCACCTGTTTGTTGGAGCAGCAATCACTTGGGGATGGGATTTTCTTCTCTAAGTTGAATATTTGAAGCCTGAAATATAAAAATTTGAAGCCTTAAATATCTGATGACTGCTCTGCAATAGATTTTGTCCTCGGGAATTAAAAACAAATGTTTCTTCCCCCCTCACAGTATCAATCATTCCCACAAGGCCGAAATGGATTTAAAGTTGGAATGAAATTGGAAGGGGTAGATCCTGAGCACCCCTCTCGATTCTGTGTTCTCACAGTGGCTGAGGTAGTTGCTTTTCTTGTCTTTGACTCCGAAAGTCTCGTGTACATTTAGATTTTTTTTCAATAAAAAATAGAAACATAAGAGTAATAGTACTTTATTAGTTAATTAATGGTAGGAGTTCAAGGTGACACTGAAGGAATGGTGTTATGTGATTAAAGATCTTTGCCTGAAATCCTACTGTCAGATTTTTCTACTTGTAACTAAGAACAGCAAACCTGTTAATTGCCTGTAGTGAACAAATATGAAAAAGAACAATGCCACAAGGCCTTAAGATTTAGTAAATATAAACAAGTCAGAATGCTTTTATGCAGCTTCAATTGTGTGGAATCTGGGTTGATCTGGTATAGGCATAAAAGTTCTGGGGCTGCTTTTGTGCCCCAGGAAGGTATGCATGGCATGGAGCAGGAGCCCAGGGAGGTTCCACTGACCAGTTCTGTTTCCAGCTGTTTGAAGTGGGGAAAGAGGAGTGTGGAAACTGGGAGAGCAAATGAGTTAAAATACAGCTGGACTTTCTGAGGAATAAACGAGATCCTAATTTGCTTTCTCTGTAAGTGCAGATTTGAGGGGGTGTTTTATTAGTGATTTTCTTTCTTCTCTGTGACCTTTGGTGATATAATCAGAGCTTCTCTCACGGTAGGTCCGGGGGTACAGGATGCGGCTGCACTTCGATGGTTACCCAGAGTGCTACGACTTCTGGGCTAATGCTGATTCCTCAGACATCCATCCCGTGGGCTGGTGTGAAAAAACAAGCCATAAGCTGCTCCCTCCTAAAGGTATGAAAGAAAATAGAGTGCTGTACAAGAAACCATAAATTCTGCTAAGAACTAGATGTCCTGGCTCTACATATTTCATTTTTAGTGTGATTTCACCGTGGAACTCGATCTGAGGGGCTAAAGGGAAGAGGTTTAACTAACACAGTGACTCACAAAAGAGCAAAATATCTTCTCTGTGATGTTCCCAAAGATTGACGTTGTTAGTCACATTAGAAACTCTGGATGGGATGTCTCTCTGGGCTTCAGAACTTGATTCTTTCCTGCGTTCAATTCTTTCCTGCATTCAATTTCCTAGAAACATTTGAAGGTTGAGATTAATGATTGGCCATTATGGTGAGAAAGAGAGAGCTGGTTTAGCTGAAATGCACAGCCCCTGGAGATCATAGCAGGGCAGTTATCATGCAAAGTTCATATTCTTTCCAGGTAATTTCCATTTCTGAAAAACCCACCGGAATGTACCAGGGCCATGTAAAACAATCTTTTTCTCTCTCTTCCTAGGTTTCAAGGAAGGAGAATTTAATTGGACTTCCTATCTGAAGAACTGCAAAGCTCAAGCAGCTCCAAAAAGCCTTTTTAAGACCCTCAGCAGTGTAAGTGGTGATCTGGAATAGAAGGGGTTTCAGTAGGTCTGGTGCTAAGTGAGTTTTGTACCAGAATATTTATGTGGTTTTAATATGCTAATGCCAGAGGTACAACCGTGGTACAATCAGATGCAAACTACTTCCTGCTGTGTTTTATTTTTAAGAAGGAAAACTAGTACAATTTTTCTTCCTTTCCCCAGTCACTGACTTTCTGGAGAAAGAATTTGTATTTCCCTTCCACCTTAATGCTGGAGGAAAAGATTTACTGAACCTTTTATTAAATATATTACAACCGTCTGTTTTGCTATGCCCCTACGGTCGAGATATTTGTGTCACTTTCCTCTAATTTAATCATTTCCAAAATAATTTCTGGTTTCCGGCAGCATGCTCATGTGTGCCATGGGATTTATTACGGGGCTGTGGATCTTGAGCATTTGTCATCCTTCCCCTACTGGTGCTTTCTCAGGGGTTGTTAACCTCAGTTCCTGTGAAATCCTCGGTCCCATTTCTCGTTACTGTGCTGACACCAAGCCCATGGGCTGGTGGGTTGGAAGCTGCACATGGACAGTCCCTGACTCCAGCAGGATCAGAGCCCAGCTCTGCCCTGCTTCCCACTCAGTCACTTCTCCTTGAAGACTCTCCTAACTTTTCTGCCAGTAAAACAGGATGTGCAGTGCTCATTATCCTCAGCAAATCACTGCAAGGGGTCTCAGCCTGGGGGTCTGCAGTGGTGGGTGTACCTGGAAGTGCTGGTTTTGAGCCACATGAGCTCTCTTTTAGCAATAGTAGCAGTCATGGCCAGAACTCATGGAAATGCTGTCTGCAGACCTCTTGGCAGTAACTGTAGTGTGTTTTGGTCTGTGGGTTTTGGGGTCAAAGGAGTTTATAAGGGGGATTTCAATGGCTTGACCAAGAACGTGGCTGATTTCCCTTTCCTGGTGTCCTGTTCCTCAGCCTGTCACACCCTCTGGGTTTCGTCTGGGAATGAAACTGGAGGCAGTGGACAAGAAGAATCCGTCCCTGGTTTGTGTTGCCACCGTCACAGACATGGTGGAAAACCGGCTGCTGATCCATTTCGATAACTGGGATGAGAGCTATGACTACTGGTAAAAGATTCTGTTTCTGATATGTGTCTGCAGCTAGACTGGCTTTGTTCTGCTCTTTGTCTACGGGTGATAGCTGAGATTTTAAATGCAGGCACTAAAGTTGGGATCTTGTATCAGTTTTCAGGCGTCTGAGTAATTACTTGGGGTTTTCACAAAGAGCCAGTTGCCCAATAGTTCCCTTCCTGTTTGGGCAGCTCAGTGCAGAACCAGTGGGGGTGGCCTGAGCTGTCTGGGAAGCATTGGAGTAAGAAAACTCCTTGTGGTGCCTGAAGGGGCTCCAGGAGAGCTGGAGAGGGACTGGGGACAAGGCACGGAGGGACAGGACCCAGGGAATGGCTTCCCAGTGCCAGAGGGCAGGGCTGGATGGGATCTTGGGAAGGAATTGTTCCCTGGGAGGGTGGGGAGGGGCTGGGATGGAATTCCCAGAGCAGCTGTGGCTGCCCCTGGATCCCTGGCAGTGCCCAAGGCCAGGCTGGACACTGGGACTTGGAGCAGCCTGGGACAGTGGGAGGTGTCCCTGCCATGGCAGGGGTGGCACTGGATGGGATCTAAGGTCTCTTGCAACTAAACTGTTGCAAGATTTGTCTTTATATTTCCCTTTCTTTTGGGACTGCTTGAATGCCTTGAAAACCCAGTGTTAAACATTTTAACGAGGTAGTGCTTGTCTTCTACACCGTGATCACACCCACTGAAAGCATCTGCTCACCCAGCAAACGCCTATCAGACAGCATTTGAAATCCTGCCTTTCTTTTTGCTTTCCATCTGACTGGTGCCAACTTTCCCTCTTTGGTTCAGGTGTGAAACGAGCAGCCCATATATCCGTCCTGTTGGCTACTGCCAAGAAACTGGAACCCCACTGACAACACCACCTGGTAGGTTGCAAGTGAGACTTACTTCCTGCCTCAGCCAAAAAACCTGCAAACTGTATCTTCCACATAATTACATATTTGCAAGTTCCAGGTTCGCTTCAGAACTCTTCACTGTTTATTGTTCCTGCTTTTTGCCACTGCAATTTGTGTTGTTTCATAGTTCTTTAAAGAAATGGAACAGAGTTTGGTAATTTGTAATTGAATTTGAGTTTAGAAGGGAAAAAGTGAGAAAGATTTCCAGCATTTCCTTCAAGGTGAGCTGGGAGAAAAAGGGATCAGTGTCATGATTTCCTAAATGGAATTTCTGGAAATCACCGAATCACAGAATACTCTGAGCTGGAAGGACCCACAGGAATCATTGAGTCCAACTCTAAAGGGAATGGCCTATACAGGAATTGAACTATGGCCTTGGCATTATTAGCACCGTGCTCTAATGATTTCCTAGATGGAGTTTCTGGAGTGAGTGAAGCCACATCTCTTTCTGCTGGGCTGGAATTTGGTAAATGAAGAGAATGTTGGCAAATAAGAGAGGGCAGAACGTACAGGGAAACCAGCATTGTTTTCAGGCCTTGGAAGTGCTCATTCACCTTAAAAATATAAGCAAACGTTAAATAGTTAAGCCTGACATTTGTCAGATTGACAGCCCTGGAGCAAGAGTTGCTGTATTTACTGTGTTCCAGGTTCAGTGGAGCGGGAAGCACTGCACAATCCCTCTGCACGGGTGGGATTGGCCTCAGTGCCTTGGCTGTAGATGTGGAAGGGGTTGTGAATGTTTCCTGTCAGCAGCACCACATCTGTCCCTGCTCCTGGAAGGTTCAGCAGGGCTGGGCTCTGCAGTTCTCTGCTCACATCAGGATTTCCTGTGCCCCCAACAAAACCTGCAGCGGGTTCTGGTCTCTCTGCTGAGGGACTTCAGTGCAGCAGTTTGCAGACTGTGCTCTGCATTTAGTCACTGCACCCTCCTGCCAGAAGGAACCCGTCCTGGGGGTAAAAATTACTGAAATAGAAAGAGGAGAAAAGTAGAGCAGTTTCTTAACTGTAATTGCCGGGGAGAGACATCCCAGTGTTGTTAGAGCAGCACTCCCGTGGAACCTTTTCTCTCCGGTGCTGGTTTCACTCAGGGTGAGCGGCAGCAGGAGAGGAGAAGGTTTTACAGCCTTACAGGCACCCGCACATAGAGTAGTTAATAAAACAGGAAATTAATTTAGTGATGCCATTGCACATCACAGAATCCTCTGACTGGCTCGTAATTGGAGCTTTCTCTAGAGAATAAGAATTGATTAAGCTGTACAGAAATGAACTCGCCGGGGTTCAAGCCCAGTCCGAAACTGGGGCACTGGCAGAGCTGCTCTGTGTGCTGGAGGTGGTGGGTGGGAGCAAACAGGCCACTTCCCAGCACCATCCCCTCTAAGTGCTGATTACGGTGTCACAGAGGTGCCTTTTTGCTGTTTGTAACAACAAATGTGGGGTTTTTCTTACCTAAATGTTAATTCTCTTCTTTTTCAGGATACAGAGATTCCAAAGGCTTCTCATGGGAGAAATACTTAGAAGAAACTAATTCCCAAGCAGCCCCAGCAAGAGCCTTTAAACTGGTGGGTGAATCTCTTTGTTCTTGCTCAGGTGCTGTTATCCACCCTTTTTTTTTGCTGGAGGCTTTATTTGAGGGTGGTTCACCTCGTCTGTGCCAGGAGGGTGAAACTGTGGTTTACTTTAAGATCGTCTCAGTGCTGCTAAAACAAAAACATGCAGCAAAATACAAGTTTGGTTTTTTTTTTTAATACTATGGAGAGCTGGCTTGGAAAGGATTTTAGAGTAAATATCTTCAGTGGCTTCATTAGCAGATTTAAGGGAAGAGCCCTCAGTCCACACAGGTAACTGTGGCTTCCAGAGGAATGTAGGAAGTGCCTCACAGAGGGCACAGAAAGGAGAAAAAGTGAAGTCATCTGGTGTCCCCTCCACATGAAGTTTTAAAAACCTCTCTAAAATTTCACCTGGCAGCTGTGCAAATCCATATTTCCCTGGCTGGTGAGGCTGGAATCAAGGTAGAGAAGTTCATATCGAGGGTTTACGTGTGCTAATATAGATCTTTGCCCTTCTGGGGAGGAGCCAGCTGTGCCCTCCACAGAAGTAAATGTATTAACAGATGAAAGAGCATCTCTGCCAACCCCCTGGGTGCGCTAGGACCACCCTGCAGACTCAGTGGGAAGGTGCTTCTCTCAGCCTTGGGATTGTGAGCTTTTGTTTGTTTCATTGCAGTTCAGTGTATTTATCTGGAATCTCACTGTGAGCGGAAACAAAACAAAAGCCTTTAAAAGAACTGTATTTTCAAATTGATTTTTTCTCCTTCCATGCTGCTGGCCCACCTTGCTAAACTTTGCAATATGTTTAAAAACTCTTCCGTGCCATCGTGACACTTGTCTTGGTTCCTTTTGCTGAAGTGGAGTTGCAGGTTAATACCTGCTGCCCTCCCGTGTATTTTTGTGGAAAGATCTTTGGGACTGAGGAGGAAAAGCAATCAGGGAGGCCTCAGATAAGGGAGGCAAAAATCCAGCCACACAGGTTTGATAATTGCCAGATTTCAGTGGTGTCCACGTGATGTTGGTGCAGGCTGCAAGGTGGTGTCAGGGAGGTGGAAGAGGTTTTTGCCTCTTTAGAGAACTGCAAGGCTTTAACTGGAGTTACCTGCAGCACAGTGGAACTCCAGAACATCCCTGGGATTGAGGTTTCCCATAGCTGGGAAGCACCTGGGAGCCAGTGGGGCAGGATGAGGAGTGGAGCCTGTCAGTGGGACACAGCTGTTTCCCCCACGGGTGGACTAAGTCTTTTTGAGTTCCTAAAATCCCAGTAGAGCTGGAAAATGTGAATTTAAAACTCCCAGCCCAAGTCCTCCGTAATCTGCCATTGTGGCTTCTTCCCTCAGATTTTCAGGGTCTAAAATGTGGTGAAAAATGTCATCTGAACATGAGGGCTTTGCTCAGGACAGGGACTCTGTTTGGTACTGAGAACTCCCTTCTTTGGATTCTTCCTAAGTGTCTTCCCAAGGGGGATGCAGCTGCCTTGTCTGCCTCCTTTCCTGTTTTCCAGACATTTCCACAGCCATTGTTCCGCTCCTTCAGGTATCAGGCTTTGAGAGAAGAGTGGAAGGACCAACTCTGGCTCTCATGAAACTCCAGAGTGCAAATTAGCATCTAAAACTGTGTTTCAAAAATGAGACAGAAAAGAAAAGGTATTTGATATATCAGCAGTTAATAGAACTCTTTCAAGATCAAACCTCGTTATTTTTCTGGCTTGGTTGGACTGAAGTGCAAATAAATGGCAAAGCTATTGATTTTAAAAAAATTATTATTATTATTCCAGCTAGCAATTACAGGAAATCAGTACATAAAAATGCGGGTTGAGAGCCAGAACAGGCATTTCTCACTGAATTAGCTTTTAACAATTTTAAAGAGCTGTCTTACGTAGCCTGGAGACACAGGTCATCAGCACAAATAGCAAGTCTTGGGTCTGGATTTCTGCCCTCTCCACCCAAAAACTCAGGAGACAGCTCCAGTGTAAGCATTGCTATTTCAGCCCATCCTCTTGGGTTGGCAATTCCAAAACATTCGTAAGCTATTGCCAAAAGGGCAGGAAGCCTTCAGCAAGGCTTAAATAAAGAGCCTGGCTCCTCTTCTGGGCAGGATTTGGACCTCAAGCACTCAGCTCCTTCTTCATGGAGGACAGACAAGGTTGGCTGGTTCAGTAAGATGCTCTTGCAAATAAAAGCAGTTTAGATTGTCTGTTTCATGGTGTGTTCAGTGTCTGACAGCCCACGGACAGAAGTCTGTGTGGGGTGAAATGACCCAAGAGGAACTTCAGATTTGGGGTTAAACCCCTTAGCCCAGGGGTACATTTTCTTCCTGCCCCCAGCCACTGGCAGTAAAAAGGGTAAGGAAGATTGAGAGGGAAGAGTGATTATAATAATTTCATTAACCTGGTCATGTTCAAATAGACAATTCATCATTTCTTGCTAAAATCCTGACGTCTGTGTGCAGAAGTGAAGAAGGGCATGTTTTGAATGAGCATCCATAACCCTCATGTGAGGCGCTCAGAGGAGGAATTTGCAGTCGGATAAATGGGAACGTTGGTAAAAGCTGTCTGTGTCTTAGAGGTTACATAGGGTGCTGCAAAGGGCACACATCAGGTCAAAGGACATTCTGGAGTTTTCCCAAAGTCTTCAGGGTTTGAGGAGAAGGGTGAGTGAGCCGCTGCAGGGGGAGGCTCTGGGGCAGAGCTGCTCTGAGTCCCAGCACCGCAGCTGCCAGCAGTTGTTCACGAGCAGCACAGGTGTTGTCACAAGGAGCAGAGGGTGACCTGTGTTATGAGGGTGACTGTGACAGGCAGGAGCTGTGGCTGGTGCCAGCGAGGACATAGGGTAGTGAAGAGAGATTTCATCCAGTGGCGAGTTCACATGTGCAAAGTGGGGAACTGGCCGCTGTCCTTGCTGGTGTGAGATCACAGAATAGTCAGGGTTGGAAGAGAGGCTGGAGATCATCCATTCCACTCCCCTGCCAAGGCAGAGTCACCTGGAACAGGGGACACAGGTGGGTTTGGAATTCTGCATCCAGGTGGATTTGGAATGTCACCCGAGAGGGAGACTCCACACCCTCCCTGGGCAGCTGTTCCAGTGCTCTGCCACCCTCCGTGGAAATTTCTTCCTCATGTGGAGGTGGAACTTCTTGTATTTTAGCTTAGGGCCATTGCTCCTCTTCCTGTCACTGGGCCCTGCTGGAGAGTTTGGCACCAACCTCTGATGCCTGCCCTGGAGATGTTCATAGGTACTGTTGAGATCGCCTCTCAGTCTCCTCCTCTTTGGAAGGCCAGGTCCCTGCTGTGGGAGGTTTGCTGTCGGGCTGGGGAGGCCGTGTCACTGGAGCCCGTGGTGGTCCCCGGCCTTTTGTCCATGAGGGAAGGGCCCCTTGCCCTGGCTGGGACATCTCCTCTGTGCTGAGCCACCTCAGGCTGCTCTCCAGCAGTTTGGGGCTGCTGATAAATGCTCAGCTCGGTCCTCTTGGGAACTCTGATTTATCCTCTTGGAAACTCTGATTTTAGCCTCTGAACAGTCTGCCATGTGAGATAACCCGAAGCTCCAAAGGCAGCTCGGGGTGGATGGAAACTGGAGCACATTTCATTCTGAGCAGGTACCAGCTCTGAACTCCAAGGCTTTTTAGCATTCTGCTTACAACCCTCTCTTCCAGCGTCCTCCTCACGGATTCCAGGTCAATACGAAGTTAGAGGCTGTGGACAGACGAAATCCCGTCTTGATAAGAGTGGCAACAATTGTTGACAAAGACAACCATCGCGTTAAGGTATGACCTTTCTCCCAAGGGCACAGCTGTGCTGAGAACCCCGGGATGGGCAGCACAGGGAGAACACCCTGGGAATGAGGAGCAGCAAACAACAGCCTGGCAGCTGCTGTGGCCTCCAGGCCTGCCTGACTGGAAGTGATTCCTGCTGCTTTGTTTTGCTGAAATCTGATGGAATCGGCCTGATGTTAGTTATTGTTCTAATGTGACTGTTTTGAACCAACACTTGGCAGTGTGATGTCCCATCTCCTGGCATTTTCCGTGTGATCTCCATGACTGAAGGCAGCCTGAGTGTTCTGCTGGGGGAAGCTGCCTAACTGGGGTTTTTTCCTACCAGGAAAGGAAAACCCAAAGCAATTTAAACCCTGGTACATGTGGGAAGTGGTCTCATTCTCCAGTACAAATTCATGACATAAATGCGTTTTAACCTAGTCTTTTCATGCACATATGTTGCCAAAATAATCTATTGTGTGCTTTGGCTTCTGAGGAACTAAGTGTGAGCCAGCTGAAGTGGAGGCTGCACTGATGGAGACTCTGTGGCCACAGGTCTCCTTCCCAAAGGATGATTACATGGGCAGGAGTTCACTCCCCATTATCTGGTTGATTCTCAGTCTCATTGCCGTGAACAAAAACCAAGCTTTGCCAGTCTATAGTGGCATGATACTCAATTCATACATTTAAACTTCGCTGCATGAACGACCCGGTAGCCTTTAAACTCCAGTGATCTTCATTCTCTGTTAACCTGACCTGGATGTGAGCTAACTATTACCAGTCCCTTCATCCAGCAGAAAACTGTAGCTCGTTCACTGCAAAACTCACCAGACTTGTTGGCTTTTACGGTGTTTTGGGATCCTCAGAAAACAGAACACTTAAATAAGTGTTTGTGTTTGCATAGCTTTGGACTTCGGGTGTTAGAGCACCCCGCAGGCTGTGGGGTGACAGACTGTTACCAGAACCTGGTTGTTCTGCAGAACACAGATGCAGGAAAACAAAGAGTTACACTGAGCACAGAGATGACTGTGCCTGACTGAGAGATTGATCTGAAAGATTGAATGAATCAGCCCCAAGGTGAGCAAGGTGAAACAAAGGGAGAAGTTAACATAAAAGCTGAGTCATACCCTGAACTGTGTCTTTCCCTGAGACTTCTGCTTCTTTCAGATACATTTTGATGGCTGGGACCATCACTACGATTTCTGGGTGGATGCAGACAGCCCTGACATCCATCCTGTGGGCTGGTGCGACAAAACTGGGCACGCTCTGCAAGTCCCTCTAGGTAAATACTGGGCACCCTTTTGTTACACCGGGTGATTTCCTAAGTGCAGTCTGCTCCTCACATGCAAATCTGTTTAACTTTCTTTTTTTGCTATCACCAGGTGCTGAAGACCCAGAGGGAGCAGTGGGACAGGCATGTCCTACTCCAGGCTGCCAGGGGATCGGGCACGTGCGGGGCCCCCGATATGGAACACATTACACGTATGTGGATGAGTGCTGTTAGGAACAGTAATAATGATAATAATGCAGCACCAAGCAACTGCACTGCATTGAAATGGTCCCAGGATGGTTATTCTGGAGATAGTTGTAACTGAAATCGCAGCTCCCTCTTGTGTCTAGGCCGGCTGTTTGATCATAAATTCTGTTTATACCACTCATTATAGCTGCAATGCAAACAGATTCATTCACTCTGATTTCTACATTCCAGCAGTACTGAAGGAGTTCTTTTTGTGAAGTAGTATACCCAAGAACAGCATGCAAGGAGACAGTTAAAGAGGAGAGGGCACGGGTAGGATGTTAAAGTGAGGAGAGGTCACTCATGTTTTGTGCTCTGCCTTTTGATTTCTTGTGTGCTCTTGGAAGAGGAAGCTTTTTCTCAAGTAAATTATTTTAAGAGCAAGAAAACAATCCCAGGTGGGAGGTCTGAAGACCTGGTAGTTTATAATGTAGTAAAGGGCTTTGAATTTTCCAGACTGAAAGTTGCAGAACTCTGTTGATTTATGAAATGTTGTTCAGATAAGCAGGTTAAGAGGATGAGCTCTTCTTGTCCTCTGAGGTGGCTCTTTAACAACATGACTTTGGTTTTTAATTCTGCCATATAGTCTCCTGCTTTCCCACACCTAGAGCTGGGTAACAGCACCTCCCGAGAGTTTGTGACCTCATTTTTTCTGGGTTTTCTGGGTGATGGATTTCTCTGCCTGAGGCAGGGAAGAGTGTATGAGCGTAAAGCATTCATTGCCCTCTCTCTCTGTTTTTTGTTTCTCTGTCACAGCTTAGTTGGCTGCCCATACTCTGATGTGAACCTCAGCAGAGAGAACCTGTTACAGGACCGGCTGAGTGGGGAGAGACCTTCCCCTGGGAACAGCATGCAGAGAGCCAGGAGGCTGGAGACCCCTGCCCCATTGCTGGGAGCAGGGGAGTCTTCTCAGGGTGACTCTTCACAGTCCAGGTGAGCTGGATTTTACCCTTGGCCAGGTCCTGGGGAGCAAAACCGTTTACAAGGATGAAAACCACCGGAATTGGCAGCAGAGCAGCAGAGCATTGAGTTCATCTGTCTGTAATATTGACCCGTGCCCCAGACACTCTTAACACAGAGCAGTGCACTTTTATACCCTCGTGTGCCTTAATAGGTTTTTTGATTCCTTAATCCTGGTGCTCTGGTCACATTCCAACAAAGGAAATTGCATTCTGTCTCCATAAATTTTTCCTTGCTGTTTCAATTTAAAATATGTTCTTCTCCTTCGTTTCCTGTCCTAAAACTGTCAAGCCAAGGTTGTTTTGCACTATTAAACTGTAACTGTGATCCACCCGGGGTCGGCTGAGCGCCGTGTGTGTATCACTTAGCAGCAAACAAGCTGAGCTCTCTCAGATACTTTGTTTTCTTAGAAGAAAATCTTGCGGTAGAGCAGCATTGAAGGAAACTGAATCATTTTCGGTCTTCACAAATCCAGTCTCACTAGGGCAAACTCCAGCAATACTTCAGTTCTTTGTTGTACGTGAAGACTTATCTATATTTTAAGGTTCAGCTATTTGTTCAGATTTATAAAATTTTCAAGATCTGTTTGTCCAGAAAAAAGGAAGGAATGCTTCTTTCTTCTCCCTGGCCTTCATGGCCGAATTGCTTCCTCCCATCCCAAAACTATGCAGGCATCTTCATTCCCTAATTTCCACACCAAAACTGATTGCATTTCAGTGGCACTGTTACCATAAAGCTCTCTCAGGAGATTTGGGATTCTCACAGAATAAATGGTATCCTAGAATTGTAATATATTTATTTTCTTTGAAGCATTTCACTTCCTGATAGTGGGAGGTCTGAATTCAGCCTGTAAATCTGGTATCACCCTGCTGCTTGTCCTTTCTTGGCCAATTCTGTAGCTCAGTTTATGCATCAAACTTAGTCATGGAAACTCTTAAATGTTACCCAGAGGTATCAGGATTCAGAAATCTTAAATCTCTTGCTTTTACCATAACACAGTGGTTTCTTGTAGCTGCTGGGATCAGAGCCTGAGTCCACAGAAGCTGATTTATTTCCCATAAACTCAATCCATGCAGAGGAGGAACGAAGCACTTTGTACTCATGGAGGGGAGAGGAAAGTTCTGCCACAAGGTGGTGGTTGTTGCTCTCACTTGCCAGGAGCAGCCAGCTTTGCTCTCCTGTGAGAAAAGGGAACAGAGGATGTCAGCTCAGCTACTGTCATTTATCTTTCTTTCCAGAAAATCTGCACCAGACAGTGAAAAGTGGTGTCAAAGCAGCATCCACACTCCATCAGAGCAGTCGGAAAACAGTCAGGAGAGAGACTGGGGAGAGGAGGATTCCTCTGCAGACATCAAAGCCACACCGAAAACGTAAACAAGATTTTTGTGATGTATTTTCATGCATTAATGGTTGTGTTTCTTGATGATGCTGCTGCTGTATCTGAAATAAAGATGTAAATATCAAACAGCCCAATTTGATCAGAGATTTGCAGCAGTGTTTTAGAGAGGCATGGTAAATCTCCTCCCTTCTTCCTGATGTTTTGGGCCCTCTCTGTCCTGCAGTAAACTCAGATCTGAGTTCCATGAATTTAACAGAACAGCCCTTAGCTCAGACAGAAGTCAGGGGTGGAGCTACTGCTTATTTTAAGAGGAAAAAGTTTTTAGTTTCTATAAATCCCATTAATCTTTGTATAGAGAAGAAATTACATCAATTTCTGTATCTTCTGAAATGTTTTGTAACTGATGCTTTCAGGCTTGGGTGCTCACATGCCTATATCAAGTTTCAGCTGGTGAAACAGGAAAGCAATGGGAAAGGTTGGTTACATTTTATTCCTTCTTTCTCTGTGTGTGCCTATCTCTGCAGTATCCCCATGGTCACGAGGAGCATTCAGAACTTCACAGCTTTTTTTGCCTTTGATTCCACAGTCAAGAGAAAGCACGTGCTGGAGCTGATGGCAATGGTAGTTTTTCTTCCTTTAAAATGAGGAGAAAGGGTAAAATTACTTAGAAGTGAAGAAGGTTTAATACTTTGTAGAGTGGAGCCTTGTATTTATTAACTGAGAAGACAAGTTTGCACTGCTTTTTGTGCCCCTGCAAACTCCTCTGTAGTGACACGGGGTTCCAAACAGCCTGTCACCTGTGTCAGGCTGTGACAGAGCCAGCACAGGGCTCAAGGAAGACTTGCTCAAAACTTAGCGGATAGTTTAGGTTCCATCAACCCCTTTTTTTTTAGACTCTCATGGGTATTCAGAAACATATTCTAAATAATTAGAGGACTTTTAAAATGTTCTCTTAAGGATGAAAAAGAAAATGAAAAGCTAAATGGAAAAACAGTGTGGTTTTTTCCCTGGTACATGACAGGTTAAGTTTTCAGAGCAGCTTTCTGCTATCACTTTAGCAAACCATATGCTTAACTTTCAGATTTACTATAAAAAGCCGTTTCAGAGAACGGAGCTGACCAGGCTTTTAGGAGGATTTAACATGGTAATAAGTCTCCAATCAAAAATAGCTAAGCAGACACAAACTGGGACAGGCGCCTGGATTTTTTTTTTTTTTTTTTAATACTCATTTTTACCTAGTGCTGAGTTCTGCAGTCAGAGCTGAGGGCTCTGCCAGCTCCAAGCTGCAGTTGCAGCTGGCAGGGAGAGCTGCCCGCTCTCCCTTCACATTCACCTTCCATGGAGTGATGGAAATCAGGGGAGGGAAATGCTGCAATAATCCACTGACCTGTAATTTCACAGTTATCCTGAGCTTTCCTCCCAGCTACGTTTGAACTATGAGATCACTGCTTCTTCCTCAGAGGGAAAGTCACTTGTTTGGGTCATGGTTTGGGTGCTTAGTCCAAGGATTTGGGCTTAGTTGAGAAAAGGAATTGGTCTGAGGTGGAAGCAGTGCCCACCCAGCAGGGATGTGGCCGTGGGGGAAACCTTGGGCACCAGGAGCTCCTGAACTGAGCAATTCTTACTCAGACTTCCTTTGTCCTCCCTTGGTTTCATTATTAGAAATTTGATGTATTTGATGCTGTCTCATGTCCTTTAGGGATGTGGAGATGAGCTGAGGGCACTCTGGGACCAGGGGAGTGACTGTTCCTAGGACAGGCTTTACCTCCAGAGCTGCTTCCCCTTCGGCTGAGGGGGAGCTGGCAAACCACGGCTGGCAAACCATGGCAGTCTGCTTTTTCGTTGTATTTCGGCCGTTTTCCTTCGTGCTTTCCACGTAGTGACTGCTCACCCCCCGCACCTCACACCCCGGCCTGCTGGAGCCGCCGAGCAGAGGCTGCAGGAGGCACACGGAGCGTTCCCGAGGGCTGGGGTACAGCAGGAGTGCTGCGGGATGCAGCAGGGATACGGCGGGAATGCTGCGGGATGCAGCAGGGATACGGCGGGATACAGCGGGAATGCTGCGGGATGCAGCAAGGATACAGCGGGAATGCTGCGGGATGCAGCAAGGATACAGCGGGAATGCTGCGGGATGCAGCAAGGATACAGCGGGAATGCTGCGGGATGCAGCGGGAATGCTGCGGGATACATCAGGAATGCAGCGGGATACATCAGGGATACATCAGGGATACATCAGGAATGCAGCGGGGATGCAGCGGGGATGCTGCAGGATACATCAGGGATACATCAGGAATGCAGTGGGATGCTGCGGGATGCAGTGGGGATACATCAGGGATACATCAGGAATGCAGCGGGGATACATCAGGGATACATCGGGAATGCAGCGGGATGCAGCAGGATACATCAGGGATATATCAGGGATACATCGGGAATGCAGCGGGATGCAGCGGGGATACATCAGGGGTACATCAGGGATACATCAGGAATGCAGCGGGGATACATCAGGGATACATCAGGGGTACAGCGGGAATGCAGCGGGATGCTGCAGGATACATCAGGGATACATCAGGGATACATCAGGGATACATCAGGGATACATCGGGAATGCAGTGGGATACATCAGGGATACATCAGGGGTACATCGGGAATGCAGCGGGATGCTGTGGGGTGCCGCGGGATGGCGCTGGGCCGCCTGCGGGGCGGGGGTCGGGCAGCCCCCGAGCCGCTGTAAGCCAGAGGAATGTTTCCAGCCTGTTCCCATCCTCTGCCCGGCTTCCTGTTGTATAACCAGCACGTCCCTGCAGGACCATGACTCTGCACTGCTCCAGTGATCTCATTAGGGAGGGGTGATTTCTTCCTCCTGGTTTTGCCTTGGTTTTCAAAGCTTCTGTCACTTGACACATGAGGAGGGAGTTGATGTCTGGAGGTACCTTGAGCACTCCTGGCCTGGGAGTCTCCTGGGGAGCGAGCCCAGGCCATGCTGGCAGCACAGAGCTCTGGCTACAGCTGGGGCTGGAACGGTGCCATCAGTTCCCAGCCGAGGATGCTGTTACCAGAACTCCTCCACCTTGTCAATAAAACGCTGCAAACATCTTCTCTGTTAGCAGCATGACATCATTTTCCAGGGAAGAAGCTAACGATAAAGCCTCCAGCCTGGCAATCTTATCTTTTTTTTCCCTTTCTCCTGCTCGGGAGGGTGGGGAGAATACCCTGAGAGCTCAGTGTGCCACACAGTAGCCGTGCCTTGCTCTGCTCACCCTGCCTTGCTTTCCCCTCCGGGCCGTGACCCTTCCTCCTGCTTTGTTGTAGTTGCTCCTACTTGAAGCCTGGCTCTGACTTGTCTTGTTTCCTTTTCCAGGCCCTGATTTGGATCTTCAGCAGGCCCTCCACCAGTCTATCTTCATGCCTTCCCTGGCCTCTAACCCGACCCACCGCCTCCATCTCTTCTGGGAGCAGCACTGCAGGCTCTTACCAGAGGTCTCGGGCCTGACGGCCAAACAAGTTGCCAAATGGACTGTGGAAGAGGTGAGTTACCTGTTCCTGTTCTGCTCCTGGGCTGCAGGAACGCCAGAGTGCTCCTCCTCTGGAGTGCTAACTGGGAGACATCTTTATTTCCTTCCCTTTCCTAGGCAGTGCTCCTCTGTTTGCTGTGAGTGTGCCACAGCTGACTCAGCTGCAAGTTAGACCCAGGACCCTGTTAACCCTCTGGTGTCCACAGCTTATTGTCCTCAGTAGGATTCCCTCCCTCCCTCTGTTTATTTACCCCTCCGTCTCCCAGTCCTCAGGCCTGAAGCATCCTTCTGACAGCAGATTCCCTTCCTCTGATCTCCCTCCCCCTCTCCTGTGACTTTGCTGCTGATTCACTTTTACAGTGCAGAGAATTCCAAACTGCACTGTGCATGCCCACTCCTCCTGTGTCTCCCTGCCTGATTCCCTGGGAACAGAACTGCCCACAGCCTGACCTGATTTCTGGCAGAGGTAGCTGTGCAGCTGGAGATGTGTCTCTGCGGCTCTTGAGATGTCTCCTGTAGTTAGGTGGTGTGTGAAAAAGCCAGTGTTTTGTGTGCTGAGTAGTTGGTTTTTGCCTCGATGCCTTGGGCATAAATAATATTTCTCTCTGCACTTGGGAAGTGGTGACAATTTGGATCCTGGTGCTTAATTGCAGGGCATTTAATTCCAGAGAAATGTGCTGTAGTGTTGTGCTTGCAAGGATGCAGGGAATCTGCAAAGCAGGATAAAGGTACTGCTGTTCATGATGCAGAGAGGATCTTCAGAGACTTTTAGAAAGTGCATTTTCCCTAAGTGCCTCTTAACATCAGATAAATCCAATCTTGACTTTGCTCTTCATGCGGGAGGAGTGGTAGGAGTCTGGTGGGATTGCAGTGATGCGGGAGATGGGAACCGCAGCAGCTGGGAAAGGGACAGAGCAATTAGTGTTGATGTTTTAAAACTTGGTCCTTTTTTTTGTTGAGTTGTTGTGGTTTTGTGGTGGTGTTTGGGTTTGATTATGGTTTTGGTTTTTTTTTAAATAAAAATGTGTTAGAATTAAATCCATACCAAGGAGGAAAAAAAAATCTGAAAGATTTACTGTTCTGTCCTTTTGAGAAAGCTTCCAATGATTTGTCCAAAAGGTCTTTTAGCAAATCAGTAAAGTCAGAAGCAGATAATCCTCTGACATGATAATCAAAATCTCTTTCTTTTGGATAAAACAGGAGGCTGCTTCATGGAAGTATAGTGTCAGGATCCAAGCCAAATAAAATTTGTCCTTTGCAGTTGACCTTTAAATCAACTGCTGGGTAAATTTAACTGGGATATTAGTTTGATAACGGATGAGTGTGAGCAGGGACCACAGACATGGATTCAGGGTGCTGGATATAGTGATTCCAACCCAGAATAAACTGAACTCTGCTGCAGCCTGAAACAGCCGGGGAACTTTTGGCTGCCAGTAGCAGTGTGAATGGCACATTAAAAAGCTCAGTTGCAGCACCACAGTGGACTGGCTGAAGTCATTACAGGTTTTATCTTGAATTTCAGTAAAGTGGCTCTGGTTTTGCAAATTACGTCCATCACAAATTCCTGGAGGAATCAATTTGGGCTCTCTCTGAGCACTTGCAGGATCAGCATGTGCAGCGCAGTGTAGCCACAGGTCTGGGAGTTGAAAGCAGCAGGACTTGCTGTGTTTTAGGGAGTCCAAAGTACAGTTGCTCTGTCGGCATTTGGGCTCCCAACATCTTCCTGCAGGGCAAACATTTGCCTTTGGGTTGTGCTTTGAACTCTGCTGCACAAAGGAGTCCATTCTGCTGATGTGAAACAGGAGCGATGGGGGTGTAAAATTCTCCTTTGGTTTCGGGCTGAAGAGCTGTTTTTATTTTATAAAACCCACATTAAGGAAAAAAACGTTGCTTTAATTCTCTGCTGGTTGAGAACAGCTGAAATGGCAGAGCAGCAGCAGTATTTAGGGGCCCTCAAGCTAAGAAAGTCGTGGTAACACTGAGCAGTCACTAAGAGTAGTTACTTTAATGCAGCTTTGGTATTTATTGAAAGCTTCCTGTCATGTTTTCAGAGCACAGCCCATTGACTCAAAGAAGAATATTAAGATGTGCTAGAGTTATATTGTTCATTAGTTAATCCTGCACCGAATGCTAATGCCTGGGGCGGGGGGGAAAACTGTCCTTGTGCCAAGTGCGAGTGGGTTTCTAAATCCCCGTTAACCCAGCTCCTTTCCCGTGGCCCCAGGAGGGGTCAGTCCTGCAGTGGCTGTGGAAGGGGAGCAGCGTGGGGCTGCTTTGTCACCAAGGGACACCAATGCAATGTCTGTCACACATCAGCACCTCCCAGAAGGGTCACATCCAGTTTCCAGGGTGTTCTCAGGATTACAGAGCTCTTTTTCAAGGCCTTTCCCTTCACCAGTGTAGGGGTTTCAGCAGACAGTTCTGTGAGTCGTGGGGCGGTTACAGCAGGAAGGGCCAGCAGGCTTTCACCTCCTCACAGAAGAGCTCTGATCCCACTGTGTTCCCAACCTGTCCAACACCTGTCCACCCTCACCTTGAGCCCCTCCAGTCTCAGCCTTTCCCAGGCTTCAGGGCTTCCCTGCCGCCACGGTGGGGTTGTGTTGGTTTTCTGTGATGTCACTGTGTTCTGTCCTTGTGCCCCCGAGCCTCCCTCGTCCCTTGACTGCCCTGTCACGGTTTGGGAACTCTCCTCCCCAGCAGTGACAGGTCCCTGTGGCTCAGTGGTGCCCAGGGTCTGTCTTGTGTCCTAGGGACCTTCTCTCCCGTTTTCTCCCCTTGCATCTTCCTTCCCTCTCTGTTCTCCATTCCTGGTAAACCCCAGGGCTCCTCTTTGTTCAAGAGGCCTCTCCAGTGGCGCCGGGAGCTTGCGGTGTCCCTACAAAGGACTTGTGGGGCAGATCAAAGGTCTGTCACTCCGTGTCGGTGACAGGAGCCAGCAGCAGTTGTGCAGGGAAGGACACAGGAGCAAGGCAAGCCGGGTCATTCCCTGGAGATGTCTGCCAGCCTCTCAGTGCCACAGACACTCAAGAGCACTCAGCTCTTGCCCCGAGGGCTCCAACTGTCTTTTAAATTCCGGAAGGAACCAGACCCGGCAGAAGGATTTTCATTTGTTTTAATTACTAGCGGAGGTGGGGGACTCAAAAGGAAAGTAGTATTTTGTTATTGGTTACTAATAGGAGTTTGCACTTCTACAGAAAAAAATTTGGAGTCACTGCTCAATGGAGATGTGTATTTTAGGAGCTCCCTTTAAGAGGGAGCAGAAGAGAAGGGTGAAGGAGAGGGCTGCCCTGCTTTCAGGTTACATAACAGAAACCACGGCAGCCAGAGCTGCTCCTGCCAGGGCAGAGCAAACCTGGAGGGCACTCTGAGAGCCCCAGTCCTGCCCGGTTGGAACTGGGGGGAGGGAATGACTCCACGTCTAGTGGTAGGATGATCTGGAGGTGCAGGGATGTGATTTAGGAGACTTTGACAATTGTGAGTTGAAGGGAGCCTGTATCTGACAGTGACCCCTCCCAGCTGCTTGTTTGTGTACAGGGAAGAAATGTCACATCTGCAACAACTCACATGGCTACGCCTCATGGAGCAGAGCTGCTCCTGCAAGGGAGCATCCAATTAACAGGAGATGTTTGATCTGATTACGCCTCAATATACAAATCTCCTGTGAACCAGTGAAGCTGCAGCTGGAGAAGACAATGCACATTAAGTCGTCCTCGACTGCACACAGGGCTGCTCCTGACACTCCTTGGAGTTACATAATGTAACCCAGGGCTGCTTGCATGACTCCAGGGAGATTGTTCCAAATGTTAACAGATTTCTTGCTTAGAAAGGTTTTCCCTAATGTAAAACGTAAAATTAACTTTTATTTGTTTAATCCTCTTGGTTCCGTGGATCCTGTGCACCCAGCACAGATTAGATAAAACCAAAACTCCTTTCCTTACCAGCTCTTCTGCCTCTGGATGTTGGTAAACCAGCAGTGCTCATTCAGTTGGTTTGTCTTGTCTCTTACAGGCATGTCATCTTGGGAAACTGTCTAAATCCTTTTTTCTTGTTAGTTTTACTTTCCAACAGTACTGTAGACAAAGTGAAGTGTGGGTGGGTTTAAAGTAGTGCAAGCCATATACAGCTTTTAATCTGGAAAAATAATGTTGATTCTGTGAGGACCTTTTAGGGGAGTGGAGAAGCTGGATTCTTACAGGGAGAGAAATGGTCAAATGGCAATAGGGGCAGTTATTGCTGGTAACCAAAACATGCAGAGGAGGTGCAACAACAAGCCAATAATGTTTTACCCAGCAATGTTTTCCATCTATATCCTTCATTGATGTGAGAGTTTTGACTATTAAAGTTTTAAAGATACTTGCATAGAGAATTCTCATACAGAAAGAAGAGGGTTTTGCTTGATGGTGTCTCATTTTAATTGTCCGTGTTTCCTTTCTCTCACATGCATTTGCAGGTGGTGAGCTTTATCCAGCGTCTGCCTGGCTGCAAAGAACAAGCGTCTGTGTTCAGGGAAGAGGTAAGTGGGGTGTGCCCAGACCCTGTGCTCAGATCCCTGGAGTTATGGCAGAGAGCTCAGACCTGCTCAGCCGTGTCATTGCAGAGCCTGTGGCATTTAGGAGGCAGCCTCAGCGTGGAGCTGAATTCCAGCATGGCTAATTGCATCCTGCTGCTTTAAATTTCCCCTGCAGTTCCAATCACAGAGCTTATGCTTAACATCCTGTCTTGGACCGTCGTGCCATGGGTTTGGCACTGCTCTAAAGATGCCCTGTTGGAATGGTTAGTGAGGATCTCATCTGCTGCCTCTAACGAGGACATGTGCCTGCTCCTCCTGGGGAGCCTGGCAGGCTCAGGGTTTCCCAGGAATCACTGGCTTCCCCTGTGGGCTGGGATGAGAGCAGGAGGGGAACCTTTCCTTTGGACAAGCAGAGGTTGGGAAGTCAGAGCACGTCCTGTGTGAGGTGTGTCCTGTCAGTACTGCCAGGGGCTGGGCTCTGGTCCCATTCCTGGTGTGGCCACCGTGGCCTCTGGGAGACCTCCACGGGCACAGGGTGTGGCTGTGCTGGTTTTTGGCACACCTCTGTAGGTGGATCACAGATGAGGATTTATTGGGTGCTTCAGCTTCCACTTACATTGCAGGTATCTCTTGGAGGTTCTTTATGAGCCCCTGATGAATTTGCACAGATGCACCTCGTCCTGGACTCATGCCATAGTGTGGGCAGCTCATGAGGGGGAAATTCTGCCCCTCTGTCCTGCTCAGGTGATTCCCCGCCTGCAGAGCTGCCTCCAGCCATGGGCACCAGCATCAGAAGGATGTGGAGCTGCTGGAGTGAATCCAGAGGAGACCACAGAGGTGCTCCAAGGGCTGGAGCCCCTCTGCTCTGGAGGCCCTCTGCTCTGGAGCCAGGCTGGGAGAGCTGGGGGTGTTTACCTAGAGAGGAGAAGGCTCCAGGGAGAGCTCAGAGCCCCTTCCAGTGCCTAAAGGGGCTCCAGGAGAGCTGGAGAGGGACTTCAGATGAGGACTGACAGGACACAGGGAATGGGCTTAACGTGAAGGAGGGTGGGAATTAGAAAGAAGTTCCTCCTTGTGAGGTTGGGGAGGCCCTGGCACTGAGAGCCCAGAGAAGCTGTGGCTGCCCCTGGATCCCTGGCAGTGCCCAAGGCCAGGTTGGATGGGCCTTGGAGCAGCCTGGGACAGTGGAAGGTGTCCCTGCCCATGGGAGGGGGCGTTACGAGATGAGCTTTCAGGTTCCTTCCAACCCAAACCATCCCATGGTTCCATGATTCTGTCCTCAGAGCTCTCCTGTCTGGCTGTAGGAGCTCCAGGGAAGGGCTGGAGTCACTCCTCTTCTGTGGCAGTGACTGGAAAGGGCAGCTCTGTAATCGCTGTCTGCTCCAGAGCTGGCTCCCTTTCAGGGGGATCAGGCTGCAGTGCATTTTGTGGATTTATGTATCTGTGTTTTGTTTTCCTGTTTTGTTTTCCCTTGTTTTAAAAACCATGCAGACACATACAAAACAGGAAGCAAAAGAAATGGAGGCTTGCAAAAAGCACTGCCCACAACGTGACAATACAGAAGAATACTCGTTAACTAAATATAGTGGGAATAGTGAAATCTGTTCAAATGAACCCATCTTTGAGTGTAGCTGAGTGTAAAAGGGATTTCTAGGGAAGGTGTATTCAGAGGTGAGATGTACCAGCAAATCTTCTAATAAATCCAGACATTCTCCGTGTATTTTGTTTCTTCTGGTGCTGAACAGAGCAACTGCCTTCTGGTTCTGAGAGTGCCATGGCCACAGTCTGTTTTAATCCTTATTTTCTGCAGCTTCAAAGTGTGATTCCCTATGGCAGATTAGAGGGGCTTGTGTTGTTTTTCCAGTTTATGCTCAAACCACATTGTCAGTTTGAAATTAAAACCCTTTTAGCAGCTTCCCTTTGGCCAGAATACAGGTGTGAGGGACAGGAGAGCTGAATTCCCCCACACTGCTCAGGATCAGCCTCCAAGTACTTCATGTCCAGGGTAAATAAATCCCTGCAGACTTCCCTTGTTGGGGGGCTGGAGAGGGATAAGTTGCTGCTTACATTAGGAGCGAAGAGAACAAATTGTGCACAGAATTCTAAAACCCATCCAAATAAGACGGAACAAAGAAATGAATAATAAAGCACAGGCTTGTTTCTAGGTCCAGTTCAGGGCAGGACTGTATAAAATAAGCAAGTGTGAGGCAATGTGGTGAAAATGAAGCATAGGAATAAATAATATTGGACACAAAACCATTTTGAAATGTAGGACTGTTTTCCAGCAGTTTTCTGTTCCTCTTGACTCTGTTATTTAATTTAAGCAGCACAGTCCCATTTGTTTCAAGCTATTTTTAACACATTCATTGCAGCAGTGGAGACTCGCAGCAGCTTGAAAATAAGATTCAGGGACATGGTGTGGCCATCTGTGGGAGCACTGCTGTCATCCCAGTGGAGGAATTAACTTCCCAGTTACTCCCAGTTACTGAAGTGGCAGGTTAAATAACTTGCTGAGGGTCTCTTGTCTGGTGAGAGATGGGAAAACCAAATCTCCTGGCTGCCAGCTCTTTGCTTTAATTATGTGTTTTCTGAGTTTACTCAGTGTTTCCTCTTGCACCAGGCATTGACATCTGAAAAAATTCTAGTTGGGAAGACTACAAAAATAGCAGAATTGTTGTTCTGGCTGGGCTGAGTGTCCGCTGGTGTGTGCTGCACTGGTGAGCATCAAGAGGAGGAGACACTGTCAGTCTCTGTAAATGGACTTTAATGGAATAACTTAGGGAGACAGATATTGTTTGTCTGTGTCCATTAATCTTTGGCTTCATCCCTGCAGCATTTGGGGTTTATATTAATTATATCTGCATTGTCTCTGTGGATGTTCTTGCTCAAGTGAATTTTTAACCTTTTCCAGAAACAGTATGTCATGATTTCACTCGCTGCTACCTACAGCATCCTGGATGTTCACATGCTAGTATGTTAATCACTTGCTTAATTTGCATCTAATCGAATATATCTCCTTGTTGATGAATTAGGAGACTGTTTTTCCAGCCATATTGCATCTTCACTACACCTTAGTCTATACAGCATGTGGAATCATGGAGTGGTTTGAGTTAGAAAGGCCCGTACAGCTGACCTCATTCCACCCCCTGCCATGGGCAGGGACCCCTGGAGCTTCTCCATTTCTAGGAGAAGCGCTGTGAGATGAGGTCTGTGCCCCTTGAAAAGGGGACATCATGGGGTGTAGGTGCCAGCACTAGGGAGGAATCCCAGAATGACCAGAAGTGGGAATCCTGCCTGTCCCTGGGTGGTTAATCCCTGTCCTGTCTGTGTTCCAACCTCAGCAGATTGATGGCGAGGCCTTCCTGCTCCTCAAGCAGAACGACATCGTCAAAATACTCAGCATCAAGCTGGGCCCTGCCCTGAAGATCTACAACGCCATCCTCATGTTCAAGTCTGCAGAAGACAACTGAGAAGGGGCCTTTGACAGATCCCAGGAGGAGCTGACAGGGAATGGATCTTCAGCTGTGAGCATTCCAGTGCCCCAGACAGGTGGATTGGGACTCGGATGTATTTTAAGTAGAACTTAGTAAAAATTGTTTGAGGTTATAAAAATCCTACCACAGTCTGGAATATGGGGCAGCTTCACTTCCAAGAAGAGGATATTATTATATTTTGTAATTGAATTTGGTTTTGATATATCAATCTCTTTTTGAGATAGAGAAGAAACCTCCAGTTCTAAGGGGAATCCAGGGTAGCACTGGTGGAGCTGCAGGAGCAAGAAGAAAGTTTTGAGTAAAACTGGCTTTGTGTCCAGTGATAGTGCCTGAAAGACTGAGTGATCACCAGCGAGTTTAATGTGTTCTGTGTAATAAAAGGGAGAGGAAAAAGATGCTCTTCAAAGCAACTCCCCCGTATCCTTCTCTGCTTTGACTCAGGAGCTGACCTTTTCAGGACTGGTCGTCAAATTTCAGTTTTTCCTACTGGTTGTTGTGATACCCTTGGCTTGCTGGGCTGCCTACACCCTGGCAGGAAGGGAGCATGGGCAGAGGGTTTCCATCAGGGATGGCTTGCACTGGTTCTGCCAGCAACCAAATGTCCTCATTCGTGCCGTTGCTTGTCAGGAAGCGGGGCTGTGCAGGTGGGCTTTGGGTAGGCAAAGATCCCATAAGGGCATCTGCCACTGGAGACAAAGAGAGAAATTGGAGCTGTAATTCTGCCATCAGTGCTTTTGTGCAGCTGCTTCTGGGCCAGGAACATCTTCTGGCAAAATGGCACAATCAGGAGCACTTGGGGATTGGATGTGTGTTTGTTCTTGTCCTCTCCACTGTCAGCCAAATGCTCAGAATAGGAGTTGGAAACCCGGCAGTGGCCAGAGGGTGTGTAAACAGATTTCCTAGAAACAAATGGCTTTTCTTTTGAACAATCCCGGCTGATGAGTGTGAAGTGCTTTGGCCTTCTCCCCTTGAGGTGGACTTCGGTGTGTGCTGCCAGAGAGCTGTAGGGCAGGGCAGCAGCTCCTCTGCCTGTGGGAGGGAGGCAGGCAGGGCACACAGGGATGTGAGATTGGAGAGGAATCGGGATTTAAACAGCAAAATGGGGGAACAGTTACTTCCCAAAGGAGAGGGAGCTGCTCCACGTGGGGAAGGAGCCTGTGCTGTGTTTCTGCACGTGCAGCCTGTGCTCTCCTGGATGGGAGAACGGGTGGTTCCTGCTCCCTCAGAGCCAGTTCCAGGACCGTGCCCATGGACATCCTGCGTGGGGCTTCCACACGGGCACTTCCCGAGCTGTCCTCTCCCCGTGGGAGATGCGCCAAGTCCCGCTGGGCTGCGCTTGGAGTTCCCACTTGCTCCTGGCGGCCCCAGCCCGTGGCTCTCCCTCTGGCCACTCTCCCTGGCAGCTGCTTGGCTGTTCTAGAGCCCCTTCAGCCCTTGCAGCCCCTCACCCCGCTGCTGCCAGGCTGAATCCTGTGTGGGGATCCCTGGGAGCGCTGGGGCTGTGACCTGGTGCTGCCGAAGGAGGTTCTGCCCTCCGCCTCTGCCAGGCTCTGTGGGTGTCTCAGGGCACTGCAGGGTGACGGGGTCCATCCACGGGCACCTCAAACTCCCTTGGCATCTCTGCCACCAGCGTGGCTTCCCAGGAGCTGTCGGGAACAGAGCAAACACACTGTCCATGACTGTGGTGACACAAGGAACACACTCGTTCCCTCCTCCTGCATCACCCACGTCCTTTGTCGTCCTCCTGCTGCTGAGAAGGTTCTTGTGACTTGTCTGAAGCAGAAGGTTCCTTAAAATTGCAAATAGAACCCACACCACTGAAGCCATTCAGTCCTGGAATAATATTTAGAGCAGTTTGTTTCCATAGATATATATATTTTTAATGAGAATTTAAGGAGTTTAAGCCATCACAGAGAAGACACAGGTTTGGTGGGATATTTAATAGCCGAACCATTAAATATCAGCCAGGCAGCTGCAGGGGAGAAATGTACTGCAGCGTTAAGGACTAGGCAAGGGGTGAATTTAGTTTATTAAAATACATTTTTAGCATGATAACCAGGATATTCACCAAAGAGTCACATTCCTTTATCCTGCTCTGCACATCCAGTGTCAACATTAAGACTTGAATTGTAAGTGGCATGTCCTGTCCTCTGACAGAACTCGCCTTCTGGGCAAAGCAAAATTGTTTCTTGACAACTGGAACAGAGGATCCAGAGCTGGGCTGTTTTATTCCTGGCTCTCCACTGACTTGCTAAATAACCCTGAGCCCTTCCTTGCCCCAGTTTCCCCCTCTGTGACACCCAGCCAGGTGGGGCAAGTGCAATTTTGCCTTTTTCTTGTTTCAAGCAAGCAGGTCCTGCCAGATTTTCTGTTTCACCTCCTTCCTTTGGGAGCCTGAGTTGGGGGACAGCAGATTGCCTCTAGCAATAAACCAAAATATAATATTAATTCTGTTTCTTTTACTATATATAGATGGAGGATGAAGAGAATCAGTTAAACAAGCAATGAGATTCTAGTCAGTGAAATTATTCAAACAGAAGAGAAATCTTTAATCCTTGGGTCTTCCGAGCCAGCTGGATCAAAGAGGAAAATGTGTACTTGGAGGTTGTTCAGTGACAGCCAGTGCAGTCTTTTCAGCAGGGGGGAAGGAGGAACCTTTTAGGGATGGAAGAAGGAGGAATGTGCTTCTTGTGCCTTTTTTTGTAGTCTGATAATTGTCTTTGCAGAGCAAGCAAGAATGTGCACACGTCTATTACCCACTCCTTTCCCAAATATAGCTGTATTCCAATAAAATCCAGCAACTCCACAGGGCAAAAAGACTTCCAGTGTCTTCACTGGACACATTTAAAACTCCCTGATATTTACAACATAGAAAAAAGCTAAACCAGCTCATCTTTTAGCCCCATAACTTAGGAACTCGTCAGTTGCAGGTGCCATTGCACTTGTGTCAGGGAGTGTTGCTTTCCCCATGTCTCAGTGAGTTGTTCCTGCTGCCTGTCCAAACCCTGCTCTGCCTGTTCCCAGTCCTGCTCCAGGCCTGTGGCACTGCAGAGGCCTTATCTGATGCCTTGTGTAATTTGAAATGTGCACTTTGAAGCAAAAATCCAAAAGTCGTGGCTCTGTGGGGAGCAAAACTGAAGCTGGTTAATGCCAGCTAGGGTTGGGAGGATTTCAAGTCTGCTGGATGTCAGCAGGAACCAGTTGTTGGCCCAGCTGAACCCAGGAGTCTCTTAGAAATACAAATCTATTCCTTAGAAGCAACCCGGAGCTGTGACGAGTTCCCATGGGCCAGCAGTGCAATTGGGAAGTTCCAGTTCTCAATATCTTATTCCTGGCTGGTTTTGTTCCCTTGTTGCTGCTTTTGAAATCCAAAGCAATCAAATTTTTTCTCCTTTTTTTCTCCTCGGTTGAGAGTCCTGTTAAAATTTTTCTGTGCCATCACCAACAATCATCCCCGTAATCCAGTAGCAGCAAATTCAGCTCTGGGTATGAATCACATTAAAGTTGGACAGGAGGGTTCGGCGTCGCCGACAGCAAAACTCCGCAGCCAAAGGAAAACCCAGCACTCGGCCCAGGGATAAGCCAGTTCAGCTGCACGAGATTTCCTGCCTGCTACTTTTATGCCCTGCTTAGGATTTATACCACAGAGAGCTTTAAAGTTTTTGACATCGCCCCCATCATGTGATAAGCCAGCTTATTTTGGAGATTCCTGTTACTTGAACTGGAAACACGTGCAGGGGAAGGGAGCAGGGGCTTGGCTCAGCCTCAGAAATGTCTGCCTCTTTTAAACCAAATACTTGAGCTTTTCGACACTAGCCATGACCTTGCACTCCACCGATGCTTTCCTCTGGAAATGTGAATAAAATTAATATAAGTTCACACCTGGTTTGTTTCTTCTGTGTGTGGGGCTGAGCCCAGCAGTGCTGGGGGAGGCGTGGGGCTGGCTGCCCCGGAGAGCTGGCACTGGGAGGGGTTGGTCATCACATTGCTGTCCCTCCCCTAAACCTAAACCTGGCAGTCACAGCACAAGGCAGCATCTTCATTTTTCTCTCTTCTGCCTGTATCTCTCATCTCTGTACTTGAGCTCTCCTCGATGTGTTCCCAGGACAGCACTGGCTGCTGCAGCTGCGCCTGGTCCCCAGTTCCTCACTCTCCTCTGCTGCTGCCAGGTTTTAATCACAGAGTCCCGGGATGATTTGGGATGGAAGGGACCTTAAAGACCATCCAGAGAATGGAGCAGCCACAGCTTCTCTGGGCAACTTGTGGCAGAGCCTCACCACCCTCACAGGGAACAATTCCTTCCCAGTATCCCTTCTAACCCTGGGGAAGCCATTCCCTGTGTCCTGTCACTCCAGGCCCTTGTCCAAAGTCCCTCTCCAGCTCTCCCAGAGGCCCTGTAGGCACTGGGAGGCTCTTGGTTTCCTCTTGGATTCCTTAATCCCTCGTTGTTTCCTATCACAAACCATCCCAGAACTCTTCATCTTCCTAAAGCAGCTCCCAAAGTTGGGTTTTTAACTAAAACTAGCAAGAACTTGTTCTCAGTATGAATCCGTGTTAAAACTCTGCATTTTGGGGTCTGTGTCTGTTTTCCCTTTCCTTAATGCCCCTCCAAGCTTCTTCACTCTGTGTCCGTAATCATGATAATTAACCTCACCTGTTTCTGCGCTAATCATAATTAGCTGATAAATTGCGAACCATTCTCTAATGTGCCACAAAATGAGGCACTGAACTTTTCCTCCTGCTCCTCCCCAGGTGCTGGAGCTGCACCTGCAGCAAGCCACCCGTCCAAGGGCACCGGGGCCACATTGGCAGCTGAGGTTTGCAAACCTTCTGAAACTAAAAATATTGGAGAGTTGGCTCCCAGCCATAATTTCTAAACGATCCCATCTTCGGGGTAAACATTCACTCTCTTTGGTTTTTGCCTTCCAAGTTTTTTTTGCTTCTATTTAAACCCCGGCTTGTTTGCTTTTGTTACCGTGATCAGATTCCCGGTCTGGGGAGCTGGGATGCTTGGAGCAGGCTCGGGAACATCAAATGCTGCTCTGTACTCTTGTTGGTTCCCTCGGGGCTGTGCTGCGATGTCTGGCTGTGTCCTTGCACTTTGGAGAGCTGAGTTTCTCCGCAGCAGCGATATTTTTTTCCCCTCCACGATTTTGATGGAGAAGTTTGAATACAGCAGGGAGCATCAATCACCCAAATGGCTGATTGCATTTGCGGATTATTCTGCTCAGGCAAACATGGAAATTTTTTGTCCCCTGTTATATTTCTCCTTAGGCAGGGAGAACCAGATCTTTTTGCCTGCTCAAGTTATTCTGTCAGCCCTGACCGTGCTCTGTGGGACTGGTTTGTCCCTTGTGCCAAGACCCATCCCACGGTTCCCAGTGGGGTCTGCAAAACCCGCAGGGACTGGAGGGGTCTCTCATTTTATCAGTTCACCTGCTGTTAGCTGTGGGTGTACAATGAGGGGGTACAGACCCCAGCTCTCACCTTCTCACACTGGCTGGATCCTGCACCACCCTGGTTTCTACAACAAACCTCATCTGACAACCTAAAATTCTCAAATCCTACAACTTTCCCAGGAGCTGTGAAGACAAACCACTGCACCCCCCTGAGAGCCCAGCCCAGTGGGAAGAAGGATGTGGGGCTGGATGGAGAGGGAACCTGCCATCCCCATCCTGCACTCTGCAGCTGACAGGCAAATTCCAGCTTCAGGAGAAAAAGAGAGGGGTGGCAGTAGAGAAAAATGGAGTGTTGGAGGAGTTCAAGGGTGGGGCTGGCTGTGCCCTGCCCAGCCAGCTGCAGAAGTGCCAGACCTTTCCCAAATCACACTCCACTATTTATTGACTTTGCCTGTCACTTCCCCTAATATTTTCTTCTCCTTGCCACCAAGTACAGCCTCAGTTTATTAACTGCCCCATGACACTTTCTCCTCTCTACATAATTCACCATCCAGACACTTCTAATGTAAGCAAGATATTTTTTGGAGTCGGATACATTTGCTGCTGGAACATTTCCAGCTGTTTCTCCAAGAAATGTGCTGAAGGCCTTTGCAGGAGGGTATCAGTGCCAGAGCCCCCAGAAATGCTGGTGTGAGGGGGCTCTGGCATCCCCCCAGGAAATCCCTTCCCACCCATTCCCATCCTGGACCAGGGCACCAGTGCCTTCAGTCATGTGCTTTGTCCTCAAAAACGGGGTTATGCCTTCACCATCATTCAGCCTGGTGTCCTCACATGTCATCAGCAGTGGGTCCTTTTGGGCCATAGGGTGGCTTTTGGCAGCAATGCTGGTTTAAGGAGCTTTTTAAACCAGAGCATTGTCTGTGTCCCTTTCAGCACTCGAGTTGACTCAAATTCCCCGGGCGTTCAGAAACACTTCCAAAAGGTTGTTCCAAACTGAGGTGGTTTCCATGGCTGGGGTCGTGGCTGCACTGGAATCCAGCAGCTCTGTGGGTCAGGGTTGCCAAAACACCTCCGCTTTGGGCACCCTCCTAAAACTCGAGTGAGGCTTTTCCGCTCCAGGCTCAGGTGCCCGGAGCCCGCGGCTCTGGGTTTGTTATCCCTGGCAGGACCGGAGCAGGGGAGGCTGCGTTCTGTCTCTGCTGCTCCTAGTGGGACCACACAACTATTCAATGAGTCTCCAGATGGTTTTCTCACTGTCTTGAACTCATCTCGCTCACGGGTGGAATTGAAAAAGGCCAGAGAAGAGGCTCAGATATAAATTTCCCCATTCCCAAGCATGTCTGTGCTGCTGGTCGATGGCTGGGGGAGGTCTTGCTCTTCATTTAGAAGAAACACAACAGTCGAAACGTTGATTTTTGTTTTCTTTCCCACAAACAGGTATTTTTCTCCTCCTTGTGCTTTGCCAGCACATCACATGCTGAAAGAATTAACCAGATTAAGTCTTCAGAGCTCAGCAGCACCTTCTCCCTTTTTCTCCCTGGGTTTTTTCCCTCTCTCTGACTGTGCCTGTGGGATCTCCCTGCCCTGTGATGCTCCTTCCCCACCAATCAATTCTTCATGCAATCAGTTAATTCTGCCACTATCCCACCATCAATGCCTTCCGCCTTTATGAATGCTGCACACATGTGTGAGCCCACGGGCCTCCCCTTCTCTTTACCACCATCCCTCCTTCCCAACCCTGTCCACTCTCCCAAATGCCCCTGACCCTGTGTCCCTCCCGGGGCTGGTGGGTTGAGCACCAGAGGACAGGGCATCCCTTGGGCCTGGCGGGGTCAAGGCAGACCCGCGGGTTTCCCACCAGCTCCTCCAAATCCTGTAACAGAACAACAGAAGATGCTCTTGGGCAGCAGCAGCGCAGCCCCAGCAGCATCTCAGCCTCCCCTGCTCCCAGTGAGCCAGGCTGCAGACCCTTCCCATGGCCAGAAAGCCTGGGGTGAACTGGAGCAAGCAGCACCAGGTGCATCCAGCACCACTGCCAGAGCCAGGCGGGGTGACCCAAACCGAGTGGGGATCCCACAGCGCTCGAAGGGGAAGGGCTCCAGTGCTGACACGGGATTCTGTCGGGATCCCTGTGCCCCCACGGTGCTCCCCAGTGGGAGATCAGGCTGCACTGGAAGCAGAAAGGAGCCTCAGAGCTGTGCTGGGTGTGGGGGGCAGAGATTCTGGTGGCTGCAGCACGAGCAGCGCTGCTCATCTCCTTGCAGCAACAAGTCTCCAGCAAAGGCAGCTCTGGGAATGCTTTCACAAGGGATGGGAGGGAGGCCCCTTTCCCACTCTCCATAAATCAGCCAACAGGGTTTCTGTGTCTTCCTTGCTGCTTTCTCTGTTTCCCAGGACTTTGCAAAACTCTGGGCTGAGCAACCTATTTGGAAGGAAACTGCCCTGAACAACCCCTGAACCAGGCAGTTGATAAAGGAACCGTTTACATTTCAAATAAATAAAGCATTTTTGGCTTTGGATCAAAACCGAGTTGTGTTCAGTGTTACCAGTTTCAGTGAGTCATTTCTTTTTATACCCAGGCAGTTTCTCTTACAAAATGTGCATGAGGACTCGCTATAAGCAGGGCAGGAAGCAGACTGTGGGTTTTTTTACTATTGCACAAGGTTTCCCCAGGACAGAGCCACCAAAGTTTTTCTCCTGCCTTGAAGCTGGTGCTTGTTTATGTCTGTTTACAAGCAAATTCCATTAAGAACCAAGAGTGATGCTGTGCATGGCTCTATTTTATGTTACCACTCTATTTCCAGCTGGATGTTGCAAGGAACTCTGTATCCACTACAAATGGAAAACCTTTATAAACTTGAATTGGAGCTGCTGATCGTGGAGCCACGGAACTTTCTTTTAGGCAGGATAAAAACTCAGGGTTTGTCCCTGTAACTGCAGAGGAAAGGACTGGACATGAGCACAGACGAAGTAGCCCCCGTCCACTTGTAGCCACTAAGAGTGTGTGGTGATAACCAGGAGAATAATAAGTGAATGTCCCCCAAAAATCAATATCCACCCCAGCTGGAGACTTGCCATGGCAGGAGAACTCAGCAATGAGCTCTGGCTCTCGCCCACACTCGAGAGGTGCTTAAGTAGCACGAGAGCCATCAGGGGTTCACAGTCTTTGTGGTGAGGTGATGGAGCTCCTGGTCAGTGCTACAGCCCAGGTCCTCCTCAGGAGCATTCTGTCACCCAGATGAGATGGATGTGATCTTCCTGCATAAGCTTTGCCAGTGGGAAGAGCTGGGAATATGTGTCTAAGTCGTTCAGATTGTTAGAAAGCAGGTAATTCATCTTTGAAGAGCAATATGATGCATTAAAGTGAATTCTCAAAGTGCTGTTCGATCTTAAATCCTAGAAAGCGTCCAAAAGACGCTACAAGGATGGTGAAGGGTCAGGAGGGACCGCAGGAGAGGTGGCTGAGGGTACTTGGTGTGTCCAGCTGGAGCAGAGGGCACTGAGGGCAGAGCTCAGCGGGGGCTGCAGCTCCTCCCGAGGGGCAGCTCCGATCTCTGCTCCCTGGGACAGGGACAGCACCCAGGGAACGGCTGGAGCTGGGCCAGGGCAGGCTCAGGCTGAGATCAGGGAAAGGTTCTTCTTTCCCCAGAGGGTGCTGGGCACTGCCCAGGCTCCCCAGGGAATGGGCACGGCCCCGAGGCTGCCAGAGCTCCAGGAGCGTTTGGGCAGCGCTGCCAGGGATGCACAGGGTGGGGTTGTTGGGGGGTCTGGGCAGGGCCAGGGGCTGGACTCAACGATCCCTGTGAGTCTCTCCCAGCTCAGGATATTCTGGGATTCCATGCCCTTCCAGGGTGCTCAGCCAGAGCAGTAGCATCTGCATCCCTTTCAGAAGACACGTCTGGTCAAGATCATCCACCACTTCCCCTGAAACAAGGTTTAAAATAGGATACCTCCCCTTCAAAAAGTCAGCTTTGTTTAGCAGTAAAATTGATTAATTGCTGGAAGGGATAAAGAAAACAAAGTCTCCTGTTGATCCCACGGGGTCAGGCTCGCTCTGTCAGAGACGCCCTGCAAGCACCGGGTGCTTTCACCTCCCTTGCCCTCCTCCCACTGTGCTGCTCTTTGCTTTGGACCCTGGGGGAACATCCCATTGCCTGGTTTGAGAGAGAGGAGCATCACCCAGGCGGGTGCAGGGCCTGCAGCAGCACAAGGAGCTCAGCTGCTCTGCATGAGGGCATGCGAGGACAGGAGCTCCAGCCTGAGCCTGCTCCTGCTGCGCGAGCGCTGCCGGCTCCGTCCCTTCTCCCTGGCACGCGAGGGAGAGCTGGGAATGACATAGGACAGTTTTGGTGTGATCTGGTGTGGTCCAGAGACACACTGGGCATTGCCAAAAGTCTGATTCGTCTCAAGTGGCATCAGCCCCCACAAAGCTGAACATCTTGTCTGAGGTGTCTCAGCTCCGGCGCTGGACGCTGAAGGAATTGTCATCTGCAGAAATGAAGGAATCCCCTTCTCCTTACACAGCTCTTTTGGGATTAGATGTGTGGAAATGCTGACTTTCTCCCTTAACCCTCGTGAGAGCCCAGAGGACAGCTGATTTTCGGCTGTCTGAGGTCAGGCGTGGTGAATTCCCTCAGGCAGGATGCATGGAATGCTTTCCTTAGTATTTATTGCGGGTTTTGCTATAATAACACGGCAGGATTTTTCTCCTCTCTCCTCTTTCCTCATGCCTGCCTACCCAGGCTCTGGGCATGACTAACCTAGAAAAGCTCCTTGCAGTGTTCAGTAAATGCTGGATAATTTTAGGAAAGCATCAGCTGGGAAGTATCCCCAGAGGTGAGGTGTGGTGGGGCTCTGTCCTCACAAGGTGAGGGTCCCTTAATTCACTGCTGCTCAGGCAGCCCAGTTAAACCCACAGATGGAAAAATTCAGTAGTTGTATGTGAGATCATTAAATAGTCCCAAAAGAGTGAAAAAACCCCACACCCTGATATTCCTACGGGAGCTCAGCTTCATCAGGACTCATAAAATCACCACTTGAGCTGTGCCAGAGTGTTAATTATTTTCTTGCCTATTACAGCCATGTGTGTAATTGCTCCAGTCCCCGCTAACAGGGTTAGCAAAGTGCTCTCCCAAATGGCACTTCCTTTTTTTCCCCTGGATTTCATCTAGACAGCCACTTGGAGACTGGATCCAAGTCTTCTACTTAACATGGTGTCAAAAACCATTGCTCGTCAGATGACCCCTTTCCCCTGGGCCACTGATGCCAAAAGAGTTTGCACTGTTGTCATGGGAGAACTCCAGGGTTTGTGAGCTGATTTGTTTCCCTTTTCTCCAGAAAATCACCCCAAATTTCATATCATCTCTAGGAAGATTAAGCAGCATTCTGACAGCTGAGCTCCCTCTTGGTTCAGGATTCCCAGGAACTGCTTCCCTCTGGGTGAGATCCAAGGCCAGGGCTGTTCTTCAGTTGCTGTTTAATTAGTTTCTAAGTTCTTCCAGTGCCAGTGCAGATCTACATAAATTAAGTATAATAATCTCTATAAGCACTTCTGTAAGGAACAGAGCTTTGGGAGGCCCCATGGAACAGATTCCCCTCCTCCCTTTGGACCTGCATGTTTCCTCTCCTCCCTGTTTCTTCCCCTTTTTTACCCTGTTTTTAGCTCCCACTCCTTTTTCCTTGCTGTGTCCAGGGCAGGATCTTCAGCCAAACATCCAATGGCAAGAGGGCTGGGAGTCGATGGGGTGGGTGGCTCAGACCCTGGTGGGTGGCTCAGACCCTGGTGGGTGGCTCAGACCCCTCATGGGTGACGGGACCCTGGTGGGTCAGACCTCTCAGGGTGGCTCTGCCACCACCCATCTCTGCTGAGCTCTACCACGAGCCTCTGTGGAAAGGAAAAATGCTGCTTTTGTTTCCTCTGCAGCCCCCAGAGAGGCTCCAACGCCTGAGCTTGACTCCTTGACAGTCTTCAGCTGCTAATCACACCCAGAAGTGCCTGCAAATATAACCAGTGGTAAATGCACAGATCTAATCACGCTAGGGAAGGGCAGAGATGCCATTTAGCAACTCTAGAAAAGAATCGGCTTTCTTCAGACTATTGGTCCTTGGGGAACGATAGCACATGCACATGCAATATTCAGTGGGACATGGAAAGCAACACAGGAGCCATAAATATCTCCAGGAAAAATCTCACTGATGGAGATGATGAAGCTGAAGAGGATCAGAGGGCTGGAAAGCCTCGGCCAGAGCCACTGTGTCTTGAGAGCTTCACCGACTCCCTCCAGCTTGTTCTTACAGTGGGAGAAACCCACAGCCTTTCCTCACCATGTGAGGAAATCTCTGTGGGGAGCAGGAGAGGATGGAGGGGAATGGGCACATGAGGCAGGTAGTGCAAGTTGCCCCTCTGCTCTCCGGAGGAGCCTGGCGCAGCCCTAATCTCATTACAGCATTTTCCATAACACTACAACACGGACATAATTATTACAGGATTTTCCATTACTCAGTCTATAATTGAAAACTTACTGGGAGAAATAGTGTCAGGTTCCCTAAATGAAAGTTATCCCTTTTGCTCCCCAAAACCCCCCAGTTTCTTGTTATTTCCACTCATTCCCTCATGGGTCCCTTTGCTGGTGTCTCCTCCCTTGCTCAGTCCTTAGGTGGCCGTAAAATGTCTTCATTTCTGCATTCAGCATGGCTAAATCCTCTCCGGAGGGATTATAAAGAGCATTTTTCGCGGTTGTTGCTGCCTTTGCAGCGGTGCCTGCTCGGCTGAGACCCTCCCGGACTGGCGCTGGGGCGCCGGGCTGCAGCGACTCTGCCACTATGGATACAGAGTGTGGATTGGGATGGGCTGTAGGAGGCTTGGTGTTTCCGAGGTAAAACTTCTGAGCACAGCGCGGTAACTGGTGTGATTTGGCCTCCTGACCTCCATCCAGCACCAGCCTCCTCGGGTCTGCTCCGTGCTCTCAGAGAGTCCTTTCCAGAGACCTCTTGGAGAGGAGGGGTGAAAACTCACCCGGTGCCAAGGAACTCCAGCCGAGGGCTTGGAAGCTTGCTGAGGTTCAGGGGCGAGAAGCAGTCTTGCTCTGGAAGGGGCTGGGCTGTTTAATTGCAAACAGCACTTCTGGCTTCGCTCGTAAATGCCTGTGTGCTCAGCCACCCCCTTCAAACCTGTTCCCAGCGAGCAGGAGCGCCCAGCGCCTGCTCCCGGGGTCTGAAGCGGCCGCTTTAGGATGTTTCTCCCCAAGAACCGAAGCACAGGACGGGGCAGGGAAAGGCTGAGCCGTCCCGTGTCCGTGCCGGGCTCCTTGGGGCGAGTTGGGCACAAACCCCACACGGGCAGCGCTGCGGGCGAGGCGCGGCGGCTTCACCCGGCGGCTCGTTAGAATGTGGGGCTGATAAGGCACGAGGAGGGGCAGGGGGCTGTCGGGGGGACAGACCCGTGTCCGTGTGTCCGTGTGGCCGTGTGGCCGTGTGTCCGTGCGTGTGCTCCCGGTGCAAACGGCTCCCTTGCCAGCGGTAATAGCTGCCGTATGGAGCGCGGCGCGGAGGATGCTCGGCCGGCAGCGGGCACAGCGTGGTTCTCACGATCAGTGTAAGCTGCAGAATGTTCTTTGTGGGCCCCTTTTCCCTGGGAGATCCTGCCCAGCACCACTGGGACATCCCACCTCCCCATCTTGCCCTGTTTCCAAAGCCTCTGCGCTTCCACACAAGGGAAGACCTCACAGCGTCAGCTCCAGACATGTCCTGCCTTATCCCCAAGCTCATCCCTGTCCCCAGAGCCTCTGCCTCGGGCTGTTTCCCCTGGCTGAGCTCCAGCTGGCAGTTCCATTTATCTGGCTGCACTAAGTGCCTGGCAGGTTACATTATTAAGTACGTGAGGCTTTTCCAAAAATTCATCTTCTCCCAGTGGTTCCCGCAGGCTGGCAGTGGGGAAATCTTGCAGCATCCCAGCCCGTGGTTCCCAGTGACCTTCCCCAGCCCGTGGTTACTCCTGTGGGATGCTGGAACTCCTACATCCTGCTATTTCCTGATAAATAAGGAAAAGTGGGGCTACGGCTTCACCACCTGGGCTTTTATCTCGTTTCCAGTCAGCTGTGGATCTGCTTCTTTTCATCTGGAAAATAATTTATTGATACATATATAAAATATAACCATATATAACATATATCTGTTGCTAATAGTTATTTCAATTGAGATCAAAGTACAGGTTCTCATTTCATCTGGGAGATGGGGGATGCAATTAAAAATTATCTGTTCTGCCAATAGCAATTAAATAAGTGCTTTTATTAACCAAGACAGCACCCTTTTTGATCAGCATCAGCAGGATACAGGGATGACCAGCAGGATGGTGCAGTATCCTGCATTAATGGTTCAGTATCCTGCTCTGGGACTTCTGGGATAAAAAACTGAGATGTCCCAAGGATGTATTACAGGCTAGGGGGAGGGAATGGAAACTGGAATGTTCATATCCCAGAACCCACAGGTCATTAGCAAAAGGAGCTGTGACCTGCACCGTGCTCCCTCTGGGAGCCACAGCCAAATCCAGTCTGCTGTCAGCTCCCAGTGCATGGAAATGGGGACACCTGGCCCCCAGCTCATTGCCCCACATCCCCTCTGGCTCTGTCCCCAGTCCATCCCACTCCTGGTTCCAGTGCTCAGCACCCAGCCCCACTCACAGCCCGAATGGGACCCTCCCCAGCGCCAGCCTGGAGCAGGGGAGATGCCTCCAGCTTTTCTGCAGGGCAGGAGAGGACATCAAAGGCACCAAACCCCTGCCTCGGCCGTTCCCTGCCTCGGCCCCTCTCCCCCTCTCCCAGTTTGCATCATGGAAAATGCTGTTCACGGGGTGCAGCCGAGGCCGCTGGCTCAGCTCCACATGCCCGGGGCCAGCTGAGACACGAACACGAGTTCCTCTTCTGTCCTGGGAGGGGGCATTTGTCCACTCCCTCCCCTGATCCTGCATCTCTTCCCTTCTCCTGGAATAGTTATAGCTGCTCAGGAAACACCAGGGAAAGCCAGCAGAAAAAACTGTTTCCCTCCTTCCTTTTTATCCATCAGCCAGAACCAATTAAACTCACAGGAGCTCAGCTCTTCCCTCCTTCCCTTTTAATTTCAGACCCTCTGGTAAGAGGAGACATGATAAAATGTAAGATTAAATGTCTAATGCCTGGGATTTGGGATTACCAGGGCCAGGCTGGACAGCTGGAGGTAGAAGGATGTGTCTGGTTACAGGGAGGTATTGGGCTGGTGGTGCTTCTCCACATCTTGTCTCTCATCTGTGGCATCAAAAGGGCAGGGAAGTGTGAAACCCCCACACAGATCCAGCCCAGAGCTGTGCCAGAGGGAAAGGCTTCACTCCATGATGCTTGGGAGTGGCTTTGGGAGGGGATTTCTGTGCAGGGCTGGGGGATGAGGTCCAAAATCCCCCCATGGCAGCTGGGTGGGGATGCGGGGGGCCAAGTCTCTTGGGTTTATAGGTAACAGCGTTGGATAACCCCTGTCATAAACCACACATGCATCACCCTGCCTCCCATCTGCTCCTCGCTCCATACGGGAGAGTTTCAGGCTTTGATGGCTGGAAAGATGCTGCTGATTTATTCATGGCCACTTCCCACCCATTACCTTAATAGCTCTCCTTGCTCTCCTCTGCCAGTGACCTGGAACCTCTCCAGTGACCTGGGAAGGTCAAGCACAGTGAGGTGCTGGAGCCCAAATGATTTCCTGGAAATAATTGTTGTGGTGCATTTCCATCCTCAACACCTGACCTTTCCAGCAGGGAAGGAGAAGGATGCCTGCAAATGTCCCCTCTCCGTTTCTTCTTCCTCTTGATCTTCTCACTTTAGAGAAGAAATTGCAAAGATGAAATTGTGGAAGCTCTCCACAGCCTTCCTCCCAGCTGCTCCCGGCTGCACCATATGGCAAACAGGCTCTGCTCCGGCTTGCTTCGGGTAGGAAAGTGCCCTTTGGGTGGAAACGTGTCCTTTGGATGAATCCCAGCCCTGTGTAAGTCCCATGGCTTTTTATGAGGTCACCACATCTCAACCCACTGAGCAGCCAGAGGGCTTCCAGGACCTTCCCAGGGGAGAGAAAATCAATTGTCCAAGATAAACCCCCCCCATCTGAGCTGGCCAGAGGGAAATTAGTTCCCTGAAAGTTGCCGTTTAATGCTGCCGTTTAATGCCTGGGTTTTCCTGCCCTTTGGGTCCCACAGCTCCAAACCCATCACCCTGCTCTGGCCCCACACGACCCCCCCACATGGTTAATTTTACCTCAAACACGTGCAGCTCCAGTCCTGATTCTGGGCTGGTGTCCCTGGGGAGCAAGGGAGAAAGGATTTGTGGGAGTCATGCTGGGGTTCTGGTGTTGTAGGGCTGACATCCCCTGAAAGCCTCGGGGGCTGCCCTGCTGTGAGATGTGGGGGAGATTCCACATCCTCCCATGCTCCAGAAAGTGGGAGAAGCTCTTTGTGCACTGGCTCCACGTCTATGAGGTGATGTGGGTGGGGGGATCCAAGTCTGTCACAGAAAGGGCTGCAGAGGATGTTTGTATCCTGGGATGGAGCAGAATATTCCAGACAAGAAAGCTTTATGCTGAGATGGGGCTCATCTCCCTTTCCAGGGGATCTCGCCCAAGTCCTCCCCCCTCCTGAGGTCCCAGCTCCCTGGATGCTATTGGAAGCAGGGACATGGATAAATGCAGTAATGTTCCAGAGATGCTGAGATGCAGCTGATGGGCCAAGGAGCAGATAAATGTGTTAGTGCTGAGGCACTGCACAGGCTCCTCCTGCTCCTGCCTGACCTCAGTAACCAACATTAAAGCACAAGAAAAGGCTGTGGATGTTGCACTGGGTGATTTTTTTATTCTGGTTTTTTTTGGTTTTTTTTTTTTACTAATCCTTTAGTGGCTTGGTAGCAGAACCAGAGCCTTCTCTGGGGCTGCTGGAAGAGTTGGTGCTCAGACACAGCAAGAGACACCATTTCAGTGAGGAAATATTGGTGAGGGCATGTCTCTGCTTTGGGGATATTTGCTGCATTTTGGGAACACTGGGCTCAGGTATCTGAATTGCCAGCAATGGCCATTTAATGTTCTGACCCAAGATGTGTCCTCAGCCTGCGAATTGAGGCAGATGAAGGGACATCTTTGTCTTATGGGTGCCCAAGCACCTGAGTCCTGCAGTTTTCCTTGTGTGATGGACTGAGGATGCTCAGCTCCTGCATCACCAAAGCGGATATTGAAGCGTTTTGGGAAGGGGCTTTTGGTACCAGATGGCTCCGTGTCCCACTGTGGGAACAAGGGACACTGCCGGACCCTGTGGTTTCACCTCCCTCAGTCTTGGAGCAGGGGACAGCACCCTCCCCCTGCAAGATGCTAATGAAGGCCTGGTGCTAACGAGGGTGTGATTTAATGAGGGAGGGAACAAACAAGGAATGGGGGGCGTTTTGGGATGTGGATCCTGGCACAGGTTGGGGATGGATGGATGGATGGAGGGATGGATGGATGGATGGATGGATGGATGGAGGGATGGATGGATGGATGGAGGGATGGATGGAGGGATGGATGGATGGGGGATG
>VZRV01004839.1:91712-136612 GCA_013398115.1 Falcunculus frontatus | reverse complement strand
CACGGACAAGCGGCACCGGCCGTACACATCCACATCAGCCTCGGGCACACGGACCCCGGGCGGGATGCGCGCCGGGCACCGCGGACACGCAGCACCCGCGGGCACCCGACTGCCGCTGGCACCGGGCACCCACAGGCAGGCACTGAGCACCCCCGGGCACCCACGGGCGCCCATGGACAGACACCGGGCACCCACGGGCACTGCGCACTGAGGGGCACCGGGCACCCACGGAAACGGTGTACCCACAGACACCGATCTGCTCCCGCAGACCCCGAGCACACGCAGGGACACTCGGACACGCACACGGACACACGCCCGCACATCCACGCTCGCACGCGCACCCAGCTGTGCACAGATGTGCACACACACTCCTGTGCAAGCCCACACACGGGCACACGCACCTTCACACAGCCAGAACCCGGGAGCTGGGCAAAACTGCCCAATCCCAGCACTTTTCGCAGTTCCCGAGGCTCCTGGCAGAGGGTTGGGGCGAGGAGTGGCCCCGCAGCTCATCCCCACGCAGGGTTTGATGTAGACACTCGAGAGAGGAGCAGTGGGTGGAAATTATCCCAGTAGATCCTGGAGTTTGGGATCGGGAGGGCCTGTGGGCACAGGGGGCTCAGCTTTGTGGCGTGGAGGGGTCAGCGACCGCAGCCGGACCCGCGGCTCCGTCTCACCTCTAGGTGAGTTTGGATCCTTGTTCACGAAATCGGGGAGATGTGTCTTTTGCACGGTAAAGAGTAGGGGAGATGGGGGGTTTAAAGAGCTGGAGGTAAGAGTGATGCCAGCTGGGAATACAGCTGGGAACTTCATTGCTTGCAGGCCGAGTGGGATGTGTGCCTGTGGAGTGGGAGATGGGATCTGTGTGTCTGTACCCTCTGGGTAACTCGGGCCATTCCTGGGAGCAGGGAGGCAGCCCCCGGACTCCATCCCTCCCTCCCCGCCTCCCTCCGTGCTGGCAGGGATTTTTCAAAGGAGCAGCAGGGAAGGTGCCAAATTCAGAAGGAGTTTGCTCCTAATTCCCTGGAAATCCCAGCCTATGGATTTTTTTCTTTACTCTCCTTCCTTTTCTCTTGGCTGCAAGGATTTGCAAGGTGCTTGGCCGCAGCTTGCATCCTTGACCACCCTGCCACCCCACACCACTTCCCAGGGGCAGGAATTCTTCCAGGAAATCCCCCTGAGCCCCTCACTCCTCCCCCTCCTCCAAGCGAGCAAAGAGCTGCCATTAGAAATTCGCTCTCTATTTAAATTTAGATGTCTGCATTATCTTGAATTTGGATTTATTAATTATTTGCATCTGGTTCCTATCAAAAAAGTTGAGCAATGCAGATGTCCTGATTTCCGCATTGGCTTGGGGGAGAAACACCAAATTTGCGGCATTTCCATTGTCTCCTTAGACAATGGCCTGCCAGAAGCAGCCAGGAACTGTGATCCCGATCCCATCGCAGGGGTCTAACATGTCAGAGTTAAGCATCATCCAAGTTGCGTGAGCTCCTTGCCATGGGTGACTGCAGCTCATTTCCCAGCTGTGGAGATTAGTCTAATTAGCAGAGCAAATCTGGGTAAGGCAAGCTCTGGTAATTAGTAATCAGTGGGATGTTTCCACACACTTTCTTTTGCCTGAGGGGCAGAGAGGCGTTTAGAGCATGGCCCTGTTTTTTAGGAGCAGGGAGGAGTTTGGAGAAGTCAAGGGGAACGGAGCTGGAGCTACTGGTGGCACTGGTGGCTCTCCTCACATCCCATTTGCCCATCAGGACCCTATGCCTGGGGTCAAGCACAGGGTGGAAAGCAAAGGGAGAGACCTGCATGTCCCCAGACCACCCCAGCACCATCTTTCCCTGGATCATGTTCCAGATGACGGTGGTGGCCTTGGCTCCTGACTGCCGTCTGGGGTGTGTGACCGATGACGGGAAGCCAGCACCGACGCTTGTCCAGGTGTGGGGGCGATGCCTCTGTTGACAGGTGCTTGGTGGAGGTGGTTGTGGGTTAACCCCTCCTCCATCCCATCCTTCACCTGGGAAAACGGAGGTCTCTGCTGCTGCGGAGAGAGGGATAAAGGGCACTTCTGACCTTTGGGTTGTCACTCCCGAGGTCTTCTGTGCTGCAGCAAAGGTGAAAATCTGTCACAGCCCCAGTGAGACTCCCAGTGCGGGACCAGAAGGCGATTCCTGCTGGGAAGGGGGATAATCCCTCCCATGCTGTGGAAATTAGCGTTACTGAGTTTATGTGGAAGCTTTTATGAGGGAACTTAATTAATTATGGTTGATTAACGGGTGTCCCCAGCTAAAGCTGGAGCTGGAGCCACAGATTTTGTCACCGCATTGGGAACATGTTTGGGCCACGTTTGCACAGGGAGGTTTTATCCCTCGGGAATGAGCCCGGGGGAAGCTCTGGACTGGGAGCTACCAGTGAGTGCTGGGGTGGTGACAGGGTTTGCTCCAGCTGGGAGACCCCCAGAAAAATGTCTGGCAGATTTTTCTCCTATTCCCTCCCTCTGAGACCTTTATGTGTAGCCAAGGAGGGGAATTTGAAGTGAACTCAGAAAAGCAGGAAAGGAGGAGGCACCGCACAGGTGGGGGTATGGGGGCTCAGACCATCCTGAGTATCCAGCATGAGGGATGCGCTGTGCATTGGGATCACTGCTGCTCCCCTGCTGGCCTTGACTTCGGTCTCCTGCAGCCAGGGTGGGAGGTGGGATGGGGAAGGAGCTGGTGCCTGGGTGCTGCTCCTGTGGTCCCCTCCTGCCCTGTGCCGGGGGCGGCGTTGGAGGTTGGGCTGAAAAGGAGTTATTTTTAAGCATCACATCTCAGCGCAGACTGTCATTCCCATTCTCCGTACCTCCCCGGTGGGTGGGAGAGCCGGGGAGGGGCTCCAGCAGCTCGACACAGCCTCATACCCAGAAGGTCCTGGCTGCCTGGGTCCCCTTTCCTCATGGAGAGGGATCTGAGGGAGCTCAGCCATCACAGGCTTGGGTGAGGCAAAGGGGGCTGGGCTGTGCTCGCTGGTTTGGGGTCTCACCCATCACCGTGGCCTTTAGACACACTGTAGGCTTTGCTGGCTGATTCAGCAGCGGATTGCAAAATTAGTTTATTCCCAAAATCAGGAGAGCATCTTTAAAGTCACAGTACTTTAGGAAAAGAAAAGGGAGGTGTTTTCTGTTTGTTGGGCATTTATTGGGTGTTCATTACAGCCGGGGATGCTCCTGTGCCAGCTCCTGGGGTGTAGAGGACCCACAGGAGGGGATCCCGCATCCAGGGTGGGATCCTGGGTGCAGAATTGGGATCATGCCGCATGGTTGGGCAACGCAGCCTGGGATGGGGCATGACAGCAATGGGAACACTGTCCCTAGGGAGATGCTGGATTTTAGTTCTCTTCTGTGTGGTGGAGGCTGTCCCACAGTGAGGCCCTTTCCAGGTGTGAGCCAAGGAAAATAAAAAGCTCCTGGAAGGATAACTGGCAAGAGGGATAAACCGGCAAGGGGAAGGCCCTCAGAGCTGCCTGCACTTGGCCCTTTTCCATATGGCATTTCTGCATCTCCAGCCCATCACTGAGCTGGGTGGCATCTCCTGTGGCACAGGACTGGAGTGGTGCTTCCAGACACTGGCACAGCCCCTCATCCCTCATCCAGAGGGAGATTTGGAGGCCAATTCTGCTTTTTGATAGCCTTTGATGCTGCAAATTCAGGATGGCAGCGTGGTCATGGCAGGGGCAGAGCATCCCAGGGGCACCCAGGGAATGTGAGGATCCCCCTGCAAGAGGGACCCTTCCCAAATTCTGCTTTACCACCACCCAGCTCTGCTGCTGGAGGATGCATTGGGATTTAGTGTCAAATTTTAGAAGCATCAGTCTGCGAAGGCGGCAGGAGAGGATTGAGGTGGGAGGGTGGAGCCAGCAATGTGCCTTCGTGATGGGGGGGATTAGAGAAATATTTGGGTTTATTTTAATGCCAGGCTTATTGCGGGGATTGGGAGCTTAACCTGGCAGCAGAGCAGCGCTCATCCTGCTCCAGAACGACATTTTACAGTTCCATACTGTCATTCCATACTGTCGTTCCTTCCCACCGGGAATCGAAACCTCAGAGCTGGTCCTGGTGAGCCACAAATGCCTCCGGGCTGGAGGGAGGTGGCCAGGAATGCCAAGCCACTGCCTGTCCCCAGCACGGGGCTGGGCTGTCCCCGTGCCCCGGCAGCACCCCCAGGAGCCCCGTTCCTGCACTCCGAGCTGCTCCAATGTGGGATTAATCCATCCGCGGGAGTGTCGGCGGCTGCGGGGTGCAGGAGGGGATGCCAGCGCTGGGTTTTGTATTTTTTTAATTTCTTTTTTTTGAAAGGGTTATATAACCTTGGGGATTCTATTAATAAAAATAATGGTTTTGAACTCTGGGAACAGCCAGCCCCAGCAATGAGCAAGGAAATGCTCCAAGTTCAGAACATGGCAGTGTGGAGATAAGGGACAGGCGCTCTGGGCAGGAATAGTGGCCGGGGCTACAGAGGGGATTCCCTGTCTGAGGCAGATTGGTGGCATCTGCCTGTCCCTCCTGCCAGCACCTCCGTGCCTGTGCCCAGGGAAGGGGAGAGGAGGTGGGAAGGGGGTTGTTTCAGCCCCAGTGTGGTCTGGACCCTGTGGATGTGGGGTGGGTGGGCACCTCTCATCCTCCTGCTCCCAGTTCTAAGCAGCTGGAGATGAACCCCAGACTGTATCCTGTGCAAAAGTGTGGCAAGGGCAGCCTGGTGCAGCCCAGGTGAGCATCACCTGGACCCAAAGCATTGCCCTGGGTGGGATCCAGGGAGTGCTCGTGGTCCTGACAGGCAGGATTTGGGGGGATGCTCATGGTCCTCACAGGCAGGACCCCAGGGATGCTTGTTGTCCCCATGGGATGCTCTTTGTCCCCACAGGTGGGACACCAGGGATGCTCCTGGTCCCTGCGGACATTGGCCTTGGTTCCACAGGGTGGGTTAGAGAGGAAAAGAGCAGAACTGCTGTTAAAGTGGCACGGCTGAGGCTCTGGAACAGAACAGGGGGTGCCTGGTGTGTGCTCAGTGTGAGTTTGGGGTCATGAGCCGTGACAGTTTTGTGTTCCCCCCAGTCAGTGTCCAAGGCTTTCTCTTGCAATGTAGGGGGTCATTCTCTTTTTAATCCCTAAGTAGCCAGCAAGGCATTTAGAGGGTTTGCTATAAAATTAGGAGAGTTTGAAGCTAAGGTGGAAATTAGAGAAAATTGAGATATAACCTAAATCAGGGCATTTGGAGGCAAAAAACTCACAGTCTTTGGGATGTGTTCAAGTGTCCAGTTGTTTCCCTTTAATACCAAAATATTTAAAGCCTCACTTTTCCATTCAGGATGAATGTTGCTTTGGGTTTATTGTGTTTCTCCCTTTGCCATGTAGGATTATCAACTTATTTTCCAGAAGGCCTTAACACCCCACTCAGCAGTGGCCTGGGGTTTGGTCTGGTTTGTTTGGGACTTTATTTTTTTTTCCCTTTAAATCTCCCTTACTCAAGTTGTCACAGCTTGACATTCTTGTGCCAGGAACAAGCTGTCATCCTGGAGCTCATATCTTTAATTCCTTCCCTCTGATGCTAATAACACCTTAAGATGATTAACTGGGGAAAAAAACGTAGTATTTTTCTGCTGTTTGGATGCTGGTCACTGGCTCTCAGCACTTCATTCATCTTGGGGACTAAAACTGGAGAGGTTACCCCTCTCCTCCTGCAGGGTTCTCCTCGGGTTTAGTTTCTGGATTTGAATTGTTGAATATCCATGATTCCGTGTTGTCCAGATGCTTTTCTTGACAGTTTAAGATTCAGTGAGGTGACAAGCCCCCTCCCACAGCATCCCTTGGCCGGGGGCCACCCTGCAGCTCTCCCTGCTCGCATCCCCTTTGGGCTGTTCCTTTGGGAACGACCTGGGCAGCATTCCCGTGCTGGCAGTGCTGAGAGAGACAGGAGAGCGCACGGACACTCTGTCCTGCCCCAGCCCTGCTGCTGGCCATGGCTGGGCACGCAGCCCCGCGCTGCAAGGACAAGATTCCTGTCAGCATGAGCTTATTTATACTTTTTTAAAGATGTTTTTGGTCTAGGACATGTTCAAGGCCTGTTTTAGCTTCCCAGGGTTCCACTTATCCCAGGCACAATGGTGCCAGCCCAGCTGATGCTTCCTGCCAGTCTGGTCACCGGCTGTGTTGGGCAGCAGCTTCCACACCTTTTTGCTCATCTAGGAAATAAAGTTCTGGATAAAATGACACACCATGCACTTCAAATCCCTGTAAATCCCTAGATGTGGAGTTTTATGTTGGTGTGTGTGAGGGTAGGATCCTGGGGATGCGCTGAGCAGGTCAGGGGAAATAGGAGACAGCAGAAAATCGGGAAAAAAACCTCTTTTAGCTGAAATTCTCTGTGGATTGGTGGGTCCTGCCATCTGATGAGTGGCTTGATATTGGTTTAGGTTTTTAGGTCGTGCTTGGATCATCACTCACAGGGCCCTGGGTGGTGCAGCTGTGTCAGACCTTTCATTTGGGTTTCCAGGTGCCTCAGTTTCCCCAGCGGATGAATAAAGAGCCACTTCCCTCACTGCTGTTGTGGCAGACTGGGGGTGGCACCTTCTGCAGGTGTCGCAGGACTGGGGTGACCCAGGACAGGTCCCTTGGGCCCCGATGCCAGCAATGGCTCCGTGCTGGATGCAGCACAGCAGGGTCTCAGCTGTCCTCACTTCCTGCGCAGCTCAGGGGTTTAGAGGGATGAGTTTGGGGGCTTTGGGACTGTGGCTGGAAGGGGCTCCTCAGCCCTTTGCTCCTGAGTGGGGAGAGAGAAGTGACCTGAGGAAAGAGGGGAGCAATGGGGCAGAGCAAAGCTGCTGGTCCCTGACTGGTGTCACCCGCAGGCTCGGTGTCCTTGTGCATCCCCCGCTCCTGGTATCCCTGTGCCCTCCGTGTTCCTGGCACCCCCATGCTCCAGCATCCCAGGCACACGGACCTCCAGTGACGCCTGCTCATCTTTTTCTCCTCCCGTCCTGCAGGAATTGAGGCTGAGCCAGAGACGATGACTGTGGAGAGTGCCGACTCCAACGGGCCCATGCGGGAGCCAGAGCAGGGGGGGCCCAAGGTGCCGGTGCCCCCTGTCCCACCACGGCGCCGGGGCCGCTGCCTGCGGTGCAAGCCCCCAACGGAGCCCCCGCTGAAAGGGCAGCTCCGCATGCGGTCACCGGCAGGAGCCTTCGTCATGGTGGGCATCTCGGTGGTGCTGGTGGGCATGACCATTGCCGTGGTGGGCTACTGGCCTCACCGGGGACATGGGGGCACCGGGGCCAGCACAGGGAACACCAGTGTGGTGGGGGACACGAGGAGAGAGGTGGCGGCCGGGCGCCACGTGCCCCACAGCGAGAAGCTGAAGCTGATCGGCCCCGTCATCATGGGCATCGGGCTCTTCATCTTCATCTGCGCCAACACGATGCTGTACGAGAACAGGGACATGGAGACCCGGCGGCTGATGCAGAAGGGGCTCTACGGCCTGGCAGTGGGGCTGCCCGAGGGGGCCAGCCCCGAGGACGGGCACTGCCAGCACGGGAACGGCCAGCCCATCCCCAAGGCCAACGCCGAGTGTGTGGAGGGCTGTTACCAGGTGGACCTGTCCTGCCAGCCATGCCCCAGCCCCGGCAGCAAGTGGTCCGACTGCTACGGCCCCAACAGGCTCCAGACCATGGCCGAGTTCCTGCAGCACCCGGCAGCTTCCCCTGCGGCCTCTCTCCACAGCCTCCGCTCCACCGAGGTCAACCTGAGCCTCCCATGCCGTGCCGGAGCTGAGTCCCTCCTGTCCTCGGCCGTCGGGGCCCTGGCACTGCCCATTGTCAAGCTCAACAACTGCTTCCTGGACGGGGCAGCGCGGGTGGCTGGCGGGAGGGCGCAGAGGGGCCCTACTGAGCATCCCCCCGAAACACCACAGCTCTCTCGGGCTCCGCTCTCCATTGGCGACAGCGCTGCGCCCTGTGGCCAGGACGGTGGTGGTGGTGGTGGTGGTGGTGATGGCCACATTGTCCTCAGCATGGATGACGGCCGTCTCGGCGCGGAGCCGCTGCTGGAGCTCAGCCCCGATGCGCACCTCCACACCCCGGGACACTCCAAATCCCTGGACCTTGGCCGGCCGGGGGTGCTGCTGGTGGCCCCCATCAAGGACCGTAAGAACCGGAGCTGGCCCCGGCTGGACCACGTCAGCCTGGTGGGCTACACCAAACTGGAAAGTACTGGCGAGTCCTCGGACCGGCTGCTGGAGCCCAGCGAGCCCCCAAGCCGGGGCGAGCCCCGACCCAGCTCCTGGGTGGTGGGGATGGAGCAGGGCACGCGGGTCTGACGTCCCCAACAGCTTTGGGGACTGTAACAACATCCCAGTCCCTCATCCTGGCCCCCAGCACCCACCAGCGACCCCAAAACCCCACATCTGGGGGCATTTGGGGGTGGAATTTTTAAGCTGATGCCAAGAGGGAGGTCCTGACCCTCTGCTCCTGGGGGAGGACTCGCCTGGGGTGGGATGTCCTTCCCAGTGGATGCCCTTGGCCTTACAAGCCCTTCTCCTGGTGGCTTTTCTGGAGGAGTCCTCACTTTGAGACCCCACACAAATTGTGGGATGGGGACATGGGGGCGGGTGAAGCCCCACCAGCCCCCACAGCACTTTATTTCAGCAGGGTTGGGGTGGGAAGATGCTTTGGGGGGTGGTGTCCCCTTGTCCAGCCTCAACCCACCGGAAAATTTGCTTGGCCAGAGCACGTAGGCCCAACAGGGCTATTAAATATTATCTGGATGCCATGTGGTCCTGCCTCGCCTCCTCCTATTGCCCGTGGGATGCTGGGGAGGGGGCAGCGCCTGCAGCAGTGGGTCCAGAGGGTCTGTGAGAACTTGTGCCCACACCCAGGCTCCGCTGGAGAAGGGATGCTCCATAATCAGCTGCTCAACATCCACAGGATGAGGTGATAAGCTCAAGGTTTGGGGTTTTTCTGGAGAGAAGGGATGTAAAAGGTACCCAGGGAGCTGCAGGCAGCGAGCCAGGTGCTGCTGCCCACCTGGGGTGCAGCAGTTCGAGAGCCTCTCTGTGGATCTGGGTTTGTTTGCACTGGTTTTTGGTGGGAGGAAGGGTGTGAAGGGGCAGAGAGGTGGGCGAGTGTCAGTGCTGGTTTTGCCAGGTCCTGTTTGGTGCCATGGTGTTCCTTGGTGCCCGCTGGATGCAGAACAGGAGCTGTATGGTTTGAGGCCAGAGAGGCGGGGGTGGATTTCTGGAGAAAAGGGAGCTGGGGGATCACCCCATCCCTTCTTACTCCCTCCAGCTCTCTCTCGGGCAGGAGGAACCCCAGGATGCTGGGGGTATGGAAGGATGGATTGGAGCAATAGGACGAGGACAGCTCTGCTCTCCAGCAACTCGGGAGGCTTCAGAATGGCTGTGGCAGCCTAGATGGGATCTTTGCCTTTTGCCTTCCCAAAATCGGGGCCTGTTGGGACAGCTGAAATATGTTTTATCTGTATGAAATGTTTGGGGGATTTTATTCCTGTCTCTGCTTCTCCCTCTCTGGTCTGAAGTGAACACAGAGCGTCAGACCTTGCAAACTTTGGGAACAACGTCCTTCTCCGGGTCAAAACATCCCAGAAAAATCATTTGGAATTTGCCTTTTCTACCCCACCCCCTCTTTTCCCAAAAAGCAACCCCCCACAGTGTTTTGGGGTTTTTTTTTCTGCTTTACAAGGAAAAGCTGTGTCTGTTTCCAATGCCAGCCCTCCCAAAGAGGTTGGGTACAGCTTCCCCCTGTGCAGGGAACAGAGATGGGACCGACAGCTGCAGTTTGGGGCCAGTTGCATCCCGAAGGATTCTCTGAGAGTGATACCAGCCCAAGCTCAGCTATTTATTTGGCTGCTTAATCTCAGCATTACTTAGGCACTGATTCAATGCAATAAACAGCAACAAGAGAAAGTTACCATCAGGGTCTGCCCTGGAGCAGCATCCCAAGGGAAGTGCCAGAAGGTTGTTTTTGTCTGAAAATAACTTTTTACTTGGGCTTAACCAGCTGCAGCCAGAGCTGATGCCAGGCACTGGGCCATGCTTCGGGAACCGGCAGAAAGAAATTTGAGCCCGAAATGCCACAAGGAGCTGCACCAGAAGTTACTGGGGGCTTTTGTTTTTATTTTTCCCCTTCATTTTCTGGCTGAAGCTCAGTCCAGCCATGGGAAATGGCTGGATCATAGGGGGAACCTGCCTGGACCGTGTGCCTGCATCTTCCATCGTCCTCCTGCCCCATCCTCCTTCCTAGCCCAGCAGCATCCTCCAGGGGAGGCATTTCTGAGTCACATGGGGATCATTTCGAAATGCAAAGCAGCTTGATTAATTAATCTGGTGGGGTGAGAAGACCTGTGCCTTCTCCAGGGAGAGCAGCATCTGTGCATTCCTCACCTTCAGCTCCACCTGTGGACACCATTTCCAGAGTTGTTTGTGGGATTTTAGCAGTGCTGGTTTCAGCGGGTGGATGCTGTGTATGCTGTCTCACAGTGTGCTGGGAATAAACTGGGCAGGGATGAGGCTGGGTTAGAAACAGAAATTAAAAGAGAAAGCAAAAATATACAGCCTGGATGGATCCCTCTGTTGACTGCTTGGCTGCAGAGCTGTGAAGTGGAACAATCCTGGAAGCCCTGGAGAGCTCACGCTTGCAGCCTGGGAAGGGCAGCGCTTGGTGGTACCTTCTGTCCTGCTCAGAACAGGCTGGATACGCTCTGGATTAAATATCCAGCTGTTGTCATCCCCCGGGGAATCCCACCCCAGGAGGCGGCCACTGCAGGAGGAGATTCCTACCAACAGAAGGGGGATTTCATCAAAAACATCGGCAAGGAAAATTGGGGGATTGTCCCCAACACCAACATGTCCAGGCTGACAAGGACTGACCCCGGGGATCCCTCGGACCAGAGGGTGGAGGTTGGAGAGACCGAGGGCAATTGCAGTTACCCCCCACCACCAAGGGACCCCTCAGCTGGTGCACGGTTACAGGACAGCTTAGTTTGGGCCAAAAATTGATTAAATGTGGAAAATTAATTGAGGGAACCACTGCCACAGGCTGTGTGTGGGAGATGTGCCCTGGGGAGGTGCAGACCCTGCCGGTGGCTGTAAGAGGGTCTCTCATGCCCAGGCACACCAGCGGGTCTCCAGGTTTGCTGCTGGGACGCCTCTGTCCCCAGGGAGCACAACAACCACAGCTGGGGACAATCACTCCCTGATCCTGTTCAGCTGTTGGCTGGTTTGCAGCCCTTTCTCCTCTTCTTCCCCCGCCTCCTCCTTCTCTCCCCGCAGTGAGGCAGGTCATAGCCGTGAATCTGCTTGGCCGGAGAGCCCTTCCTTAAGATCTAAGGTCTGTGGGGAGGTGAGGGCTCTGCTCGCAGCGCGCACTTGCAGTACAGCCAGGAGTGAGCGATGCCGGCTGTAAATCTCCTGCCGAGGTGTCGGGGACGGTGTGACTTGTGCTGGGTGAGTGTGGCTTTTGCCCCCCGTGGTTGAAGAGGACCGGTGTGATGGGGCGGGTGTGCTCCCCGGCTCTGTAACACCCTGGCGCCTTTCGGCAGGGGGCTGATCTTTGTTGCTTCATTTTAAAAAAGGGCAGTAGTGCGATACAAAATGCCTGTCTGCGTTAATGAGCCGGCACTGAGCCAAAGGCACCCATCCTTCCAGTGCTTCCAGTACCCGAGGGAGCTGGAGTGGGGCTGGAGCTGGGGTGGGTTTGGGAGTAGTTGCCTTTTTTTTTTTTTCCCCTTTTTTTTTTTGGTGGGTTTGGGGGTGTCCTGTACAGGCTCCCTGGCACCCCAGGCTCTGCACATTAATCCTACTGTAGAAATGGGCTGAGCAATGTGGGATGGATCCCCTTGCGGCTGGTCCTGGGTCGAAAGAGTCCCCTCGGTGTTGTCAGTGTCCGTGTGGTGTGTCCTGACAGCTGAGCGCTGGCGTGGGGCTGGAGCCCAAATCTCTGGGGCTTTGGCTTGGAGCCCATCAGGGACCATTGCCCGTGCTGGGGGCAAAAAGCAAAAGATGCCCGTGGATCTGTAAGAGTCCTGCAGTGGTGCTTCCCTGGGGGGTTGGGGACGGAGCAGGGATGAATCCAAGGCCATTGACCCAGGTGCTGATGGGCTTGACATCACTCCCCACCTGGTTTTGGCTTTTCTTTTGTGCCTCAGTTTCTCCAGTGATGGAGCTCAGAATTGAGCTCAGTGTGTCCAACCTGGCCCATTGCCTACGTAATTCCTCTTCGACCTTTCAGCGCTGTTTATCTCAGACCCTGGGATGAACAACCCTGGGCTCTCCCAGCTGGAAGTGATGGAGTCACCCTGCAGCTGCCTGGCTCCCACAGCAATTCCCCCTGGAGCCCTGAGAGCAGCCCTGATCCTCCAGGAACACAACTGGCTGCTGAGCCCCCAAAACAGGAGGAACAGCCTAAAAATAGCCTGGGCTGGAACAAGCTGGAGACTGAATGGGAACTTTCTCCTCCTGGTGTGACGGCTGCTCCTCCAGGTTGAGTTCCAGGATGGAGACAAGAGGAAGGACCAGGGATGGGTGATAAAGGGAAGCAACTTTCGTGGCTTCTTCCCTAATGATGGGACCTCCAAGACAGAGTCATTGCCTTTTGTGTGGGATCTGGGGGCTGGAGCTGGTGCAGGGCCTCCCAGGAGCGCAGACTCAGTCTGCCAGGAGCTGCTGCCTCCTGCGCGGCCGGGATGAGGGGTTAGGGTTTTATTTATCTGCATCTGGATTGCCATGGTGTTTGTTTGCCTAATATTTTCCCTCGCTTGTAGCCAGGCAAAACGCCACAGGCAACATTACCATACTCCCTCCTGCTCTGGCTATGAGGGGGATAAAGGCACCCTGGGCTTGGGACACCCACCCAGAGGGGCTGGAAGTGGGGGAGCTTTAAGGAAAAAGCCTTCCAGTCTCCTGGGATGGCTCCAGACAGTGCGGGATCGTGGCTGAGCACGGAGGTGGGTGTTTGCTGTCCCTGTGCTTGTACCCTGGGGAAAGGAGCTGAGGACACTTTTCCCCTGGGCATTTGGGATGGGGTTCCAGTGTCCCCTGTGCTGGGCTGTCTCTTCACACTCCTGCCCAGCAAAGCACCTTGGTTTGGGTGGATGGGCAATCCCTGGTGCCACTGATGTCCCTGCAGTGTGTCCAGGACAGGGATATGCCAGAAGCCCCTTGGGAACCATCAGCCCCGTGTCTCCTCCCCATGGCAGTCCCAAGGCTGATGGTGTTTCTGCCAGGACACATTGGTGCAGCCCAGCACAATCCCATACTGTTGTCAGAGCTGGTAGCTGTGGGACAGACTGGGACCCACAGGAGCCTGACAGAGCTTGGAGCTGCTCCCCAGGTGATGCTCAATAGGGCCAAGAGTGGGAGCAGGTGATGATGTCTTGGCCACTGAGCGAGGGACTGACACCCCAAAGTGCAGCTGAGCAAAGGGACGAAGCCATTTCTTGGTTGGTTGTCCCCAAACGTGATGTTTTTGGGGCTGTGGTTCGTGCCCAGCCACGATCCCTCACACCAGTGCGTTGTCTGAAGGTGCTGGGACGTCCCCAGGCCCCAGCTCCCCAGAACAGGGCTGGTTTTGGCACGGCCCTGCTGGGGTTGGGGAGGGCAGGAGCCCGGGAGGGAGATAACGGGACAGGGCTCTGCCACAGAGCTGAGTGAGTCACGCTGCCGTGACACTGACGGGAAGGCAGCTCCAGTGGTGGCAGTTTCCCAACTCTCCAGGGTCAGTTTCTGAGGCTCCTTGGGAATTTTGGCTTTACAGGACACTGAGATTTAATACTTGTAAGCAAACTGTCCGGGGTCAGGGTGGAAGAGGTGATGGCTGTGTCTTGGAGCAATGGGAATTTCGTGCTTTTAGCATGACATGCCGTGCCACCCTTCCCTTTCTGCCTGTTAGGGAAACTGAGGCACGGGGAGGTACCACAGCCAGCCCCTTGGGCTGCCCCTGCCCCCAGGGAAGCTCTTCCCAGCCAATTTCCAGTCTCCAGCTGCCCTAATTGGGCCAACTGGCTCTTGTTCTCTGTCAGGCCTGCAGCCAAGATGCCCTGTCAGCTTTTTGTGCCTTATTTCTGTCCCTCCTAAAGCTGCTGCAGCCAGGAAAAAAAAAAAGAGATAGGACCAAAACATCGATGGATTTGACATTTCCCCCCACTCCAGTTCAATCACATTCACTCAGGGCTGGGCAGCAGCTGCTGAGCACAGACCTCACCTGGGCTCACCACAAATTCTGCAGCCCAAAGGGAGGTTTTATATCATGTGATGCTGCTTTGGGGCAAACTTGGACTCTGGGAATTGCTTCTGGCCCTTTTGGGGGGCTTTGGTCCCACTTGTGACCACACTGGGAACTATTTAAAGGGTCTGAAGGCACCAAGAGCCCAAGGAAATGCTGGCCCAGGACTGGGAGAGCTTTGGCACTGCCGTGGCTGCATGTGGGGGCTTTGGTTTAGGCTGGTAAAACCAGGCTAAGGAGAGAGACCTGGAGGAAGATGAGAAGAAGGAAGAGAATTCAGTGCCAGGGAGAGAGTTTTGTTTGAAAATTTATTGAAAAATGCAATACAAGAAGCAATACTGAACACTTAGGTCTGCCTAAATGCTACGGCAACTTTCCCTTTGATTCACTATGAAAATCCAAAATACCAGCTCCCATCACTAGTTGATCTAGAAAGTTTTGCCAACTTTAAAAGTTCCTATTTTTATAAAGAGTGTAAACACCTAGCCTAGACAATTCACGATTGCCTTAAAAAAATTTTACAAAGCTCCTTCATCTTCTCAACTAAATTATTTTATTTATTTTTATTTTTTTTACAAGTTTCATCTCTAAGGCTGGGACACTACCACCTGTTAAGGTAATTGTACAATTAGGAAAATCAGCAAACCACAGTTTATTAAAACCAGAAATCAGTCAGTCCTTTGCTAACACATCTCTGTTGGTCAGGGATTGCGGAGCTGCCGTTCCAGTTTAATGGAGGAGAACAGGAGCTCCTTGCCTTCCTTTCTATAAAAACATTCATTCATATATAAATAGCTTCCATATAATGTATATTATACAATCAAGACAGTCTCTGGGTGAATTTGTGGAGTGGGAGGAGCTGGGAACATTCATATAAATAGACCTTACTTAGCTGGTTTGTCCCTAGAGCTGACACAGCATGCTCAGAGCCAAGGATTTTAAATCCCACCAGAGGTGGAAGGGCAGTGGGCAGCCCCACCACGGCCTTGGATGAGGGTGAGAGAAGCTTCTTCTGCTTTTAACTTGTATCTTCTTCCCAGGCTCCTGTCCAGCTCCTGGGCTCGGGCACTGCATTGGCGGGAGCAGGGCTGGAAACCCCTGAGGTCAGACAGCAGGTGATGGCAAAGGGCACAGGAGGCCATGACTTGTTTAAATTACTCCAGGAGAAATAAAACCAGGGTTATTCTAGTCTATGGGCCCTTTAACAAGGGATGTCCGCAGCCACAGTGAGCACATCCTTTTGGAAAGGAACCACCTCTCCTGGCAGCAGGTTTCTCGCCTCAGAAATCCCCTGCTTTGTCCCATTCATCATACTCAGGGCATGGGATACCCCAGGGGAACACCCAGGGACCACATTCCCCTAAATCCTCCTGACAGCCTTCAAGTGCTATGGACAAAATTTACCACGCTGGCTCTGCCTGGTAAAGCCCAGAAATCCTCTCAGCCACTGCAGCACGTGCCCCTTCACTCCTCAGGTGGCTCTTGCGAATGAGAAGGAAGGACTGAGTGGCAAAAAACTCAATTCCCAGAAAAAGGACAGTGCCAGAGGGTGCTCAGCATGACGAGGTGTTTAAGGCAAGCATTACCCGACTAAATTGAGAACAGCAGAGACACAGACCCCTTCCAGGGTCTGCCTGGCAGAATAAGGAAGGAAAGGGCTTTTCAGACATGGCTAGGAAGACTTAATCTCTACACTACAGCTGTGGAGCCCAGGACTCCCTAAATCCCCAGAGCACGCTGCCCTGAGGAAGGCAGAGCATCCCGGGAGCCCAGACGCAGCTCTTGAGGCTGAGCAGGACCCAGGGCCAGCAAGGCTCAAACAGAGCCTACATCCAGCAGCTCCAGCAGAGTCTCCAATCAATACTGACAGCTTAATTAAAATTGCACCTGAAGCTGAGAAGCTGCACCAGCCCCAGTGCAGTTCCAGGGCTGTTTGCAGCTACACAGTGGAGTCGTCGCAGCCTGAGCTAAATCCAGTGACTTCTGAAATACATTATTCAAATTTAAAACTGGAGAGCTTTTTCCTTTATTGCCATTTTCTTCCCATCCTCACCTGAGGAGCAGAGCACTCCCTGCCCTCAGCTACCACTGTGCCACACTACATACATACATACATATATATATACATATATATATATACATATATATATATACACACACACACACACACACACACACACACATATATATATTTCTACATTAAAAAAAAAATTAATCACAACCTCAAGTGGACTGAAGTGTTCACAAGTGTCTGGGCAGACTCTTTACAGAGCTTTGTTGGTTTTTTGCCTCTTGAATCTTGAATTTAAATACTGGAAGGACAAACCAGCAAGAACATTCTCACGAAGCTGAGAGAGCAGCAGTGGGAGCACATCCAGCCCCTGAAATCATGTTTTTGCATCACCCCCTCTGTGCTGGAGATGGCCCCGGGGGTCTGTAAGCTCAGCCTCAAGATTCAATCACCCTGATATTTCATTCCAGCAAGGGGGTCATGAAGCCAAATCCAGACCCTCAGGCCAGCATGGAAAAGGGAATGTCAGCACTTCCCAAGTGGTTTGGCTCGATCACAACCAGCAACACCTGACACCTCCTAAAATTCCTCGTTCAGCCTCTCCAAATACAGCTTGCAGGCCTAGGAAGGATTGTCTAAAGGAGTTTAAATTAAATTATAGTAGGATACATGCTCTGGGAAATGGGTAACGTGTTCAGCTTTAAATAGTACTTTGAGGGGAGGAAAAAACCCAACCCATGACTTACAAAAAAAACCCCTCCCTAATTTAGAAATCATGAACACAAACAAGTGAAAAACTATTACACTGAAAAACTCAGTTCCTCTGAATGCTGCACAAGCCTACCTTAATAGCATCCCGAGTCCAAACACCTTAAACACACACTTCTAAGGGCTTTTTAATTTAATGGCATCTAGAAAACACAAACAGGTAGGGGGCACTCGGCAGAGACACATGGGAAGAAGGCGAGATGCTATCACAGTCCTCTTGAAGCTCTAAAATTCACAGTATAAGATACTTGAAGCAACTTCCAGTATTCCTTAAATCTAGTCAACTATTCAGATGTGTGCATAGGCTACACCACAAAACCCTACTGTGATCACACGTCAGGGCTGGAACCCAGCGGGGAGGGAGCTCAGAGCAGCCCAGGGGTCGCAGCGGGGCTGGAGCTCCCCAGAGCTACAAAAATAATCCAGAAGCAATCAGAAATGCTGCACAAAGTCTGACTCTTTAAAGTGACTCTCCTGGCAGAAGGACCCATGGCTTTGCGAAGGCGCGTACGGATCCCGCTCTGGGAATATGCACGGATACAGCTCCGTTATCCCTGCCGAGGCAGAGGGAATACAAGTTAAAACAGGGAGCCCTGGAGCCCTGCGAGGTGGGATTCTGTGTCTGAAGAGGCTTTGTGTGAGAGGGAATGCAAAATTGAAAACCTGTAAAAAATATTCAGTACAGTTAGAAATATGGCATATTTCTGTCACAATAGATATAAAAAAAAAAAAACCAACAACAAAACAAAACCCTATATTCAATAGGATCCAGTGGAGTCTGGAAAAATCCCAAGTAAAATGTAAAAGCGCAACTATTAATAAATGATATGAATGTCTCTGAGTGTCAAGTCTGAAATCCGAGGTCTTTGTGCTCCAGGTAGTTTCTTGGTAGTTTTGCTGGGTTTCTTCTTCCTGGTGTTGTGGCTGGCAGGAACGTTTCCTATCAAGAGAGGAACAGGGTAAGTTACAGCTACCAACAGCAGCTTGTTGGGAGAGAGGAATCTGCCTCCCTGAAGTGGATGGGAACTGAATTCAGGTGAGATACCACCAATGGCAGGTGAGAAGTGCCTAAAGGGGCTCCAGGAGAGCTGGAGAGGGACTTGGGACAAGGGCCTGGAGCAACAGGACAAGGAGGAATGGCTTCCCACTGCCAGAGGGCCGGGTTAGATGGGTTATTGGGAAGGAATCCTTCCCTCTGAGGGTGGTGAGGCCCTGGCACAGGTTGCCCAGAGAAGCTGTGGCTGCCCCATCCCTGGAAGTGTCCAAGGCCAGGTTGGACAGGGCTTGGAGCACTCCAGCACATCGCGGATGGTTGGGAAGGCAAACATCCTTCCCACACCCTGGGAAAGCCTCATGGCAGGAGCTGTGTAGCTTTTAACCCATTCTGGCTCATTTCCCCAGGATTAGTCTGTCTGTGTCTGCCTCATCAGCCTCCATGGGTCTAACAGGAACAGCCTGAGCAGGACTCGGCAGAGAGCAATGATCATTTTACTTCAACTCTGACCCTGTTTATCCAAATCTCATGTGCACAGAGATCAATCACCCCCTGCCCCCACCCAAGGGGGTCTCTCTACTCACACAGCCCAGTTACTCCTCTGCAATCTCTGTCTCCTGGTGCACAACCACTTTGGTCACTGACATGTCTGGGTGCTGCTCCTTGGCAGCCTTGATCGCTTGTGCCAGGACCTGCGGGACAGCATGGGAGAGCATGGGTTAGAGCGTGTCAGAGCATGGCACCCACCATCCCCAGGGGCACAAGAACCTGCTTCTAACTCTAGGGTGTGAAAAAGAAAAGTGGATGCACTTCATAGAATTACAGGAGATCCCAAGCTGGAAAGGACCCACAGGAATTGTTGAGTCCAGCCCAGACACCCCAACAACCCCACCCTGTGCATCCCTGGCAGCGCTGCCCAAACGCTCCTGGAGCTCTGGCAGCCTCGGGGCCGTGCCCATTCCCTGGGGAGCCTGGGCAGTGCCCAGCACCCTCTGGGGAACGAAGAACCTTCCCCTGATCTCAGCCTGAGCCTGCCCTGGCCCAGCTCCAGCCGTTCCCTGGGGGCTGTCCCTGTCCCAGGGAGCAGAGATTGGAGCTGTGCCTCAGGAGGAGCTGCAGCCTCCAGGGAGCTCTGCCCTCAGTGCCCTCTGCTCTAGCTGGACACACCAAGTACCCTCAGCCACCCCCTGTATGGCCCCTCCTGACCCTTCACCATCTCCACGGCCTCCTTTGGAATCTCTCTAATTGTTTTAGGTCTTAAATTGTGGTGCCCAAAACTGCTCCCAGGACTTCAGCCATGCACTTTAGTGACTTCTGGTGCTATAACATAATTTTTGAGAAGAAAAGCACTATTAGAAGAATACTCCCCATCTCTCCATTGCCCCATGGCAGAGGATGGATGAGAGCAATTAAGCATAACCTGCTTATTCTTCCAGCAAGCGTGACAGGCACATTTCAGACATCTCAAACATTTTCTGTTGGAGTTAATAAACTAGATCTTGTCATAAGAGTATTTTCCACCCCCACAATACTTGCAACTAAATTTAAATTCAAAGTATAATTCTCTGATGACAAAATCATCACTTCCAACACACGCAAGAGGCCAATGAGGCTGAGTCATCAGAAAGGTTTCATATAAAACCAAAGAGATGTAACGCAGGTGCTGAGTGGTCTGAAATGACTTCTGGTACTGTAGAGTAGCAATAGTGTTCAAAGTTATGGGAAAATGAATGCAGATCAGCCAGATGTCAAGGAAAACTTTTATTTCACATTTTTATGGATTTTTTTAAAAAACCTACAACTGTCCAAAACAATTCTGGAATCAAAACTTTGTTGCCAACACCAGTTTCAGAATAGAATTCAGCTTTGCTGGCTCAGCTGCATAATGTCAAAAAGGAATTTATTACTGATACAGAATTATGGAACGGCTTGGTTGGGCATGGACCTAAAACCTCATCCCATTCCACCCCCTGCCATGGGCAGGGACACCTCCCACTAGACCAGGCTGCTCCAAGCCCTGTCCAACCTGGCCTTGAACACTTACAGGGATGGAGCAGCCACAATTTATAAAAATATGAAGTTTTATTTCTACCCCAGTAAGATTTCCCTGGGTCATTTTTTGGTGACATTTTCTTTGAACAGGCAGCCTGACTGATTTTTGACAGCTCTGGGAAACTCTTTTGGATCATGTCCACACTCCTACCTGGTCATGGTCTACATCTGCATCTCCTGTGATGACAATCCTCTTCTCAATCCGTGTCTCTGAAATGCCACCTTTCACAGTCTGAAATAGAAGGAAAAGCCGCTGTTAGTGTAGAAGTGCAGAGGAGTTTGAGCTCACTGGGGCTGCCTGTCTAAAGATGGTATCCAAAAATAGTGTCACTAAATAGTGCTGTTGTACCCAGCATTAGAGTCATGGAGGAAACTGCTGCTGCTGCTCAAGGAAAAACTGTCAAAGTGTCATTTTTTATAGCTGAGCCAGGGAAGAGCTTTTCCTCACAGTGCAGCTCTCCCTGCTGTCCCACAGGACAGTCAAAGTCCAGAGTGCACTGCAATTAATGCACAATCCACAGATTTAACACAGACAAAACTGAACCCCCCGTGCTCTGCTCCAGGTACTAATCATGTATTTGAAAGGACCTTCCAAAAGCTTTTTTCCTCTCATTCATCCCTGCACAGCTCTCCTTCAGGCTGTTATGTGAATTGGTGTTTTGTGGTGCTTCCTGGTGTTACCTTGGTGATCTGGGTGGTGGTGGTGCTGCTGGTGGTTTCTGAGGTGATGGTCTGGGCAGTCAGCAGGATGCCAGGGTCTAAATCCCCATTGCCGCCGTCTGTCTGTGGGACATAAGAACAGGCCCTGAGCAGTGGGGACAGAAGCAGGGGCTCCACATCACCAGAGCCAGATAGGACAATCTGAGGACAGCAGCTCCATCGTGGACCACAAGACACAACAAGTCAGCCTGTGCCTAGGTGCACAAGAGCTGGGCAGGTCTCTGAAAGCTCAAAGTCCCTGTGTTTTAAGGTTGGAAAAGCACAGATCCTGCAGGAAGGACCTGTGACACTCCTCAGACCAGGAGGGCTGGGAGGTACCCAAATCTGGGCACACTGCTGGTCATACCGTCCATGCCTGAACCGTGACGGGAGACCAGCGCAGACACGGACCCCAAATTCCACCTGCCTGTACCCATGGAGACCAACAAAGCCAAGAGCACAACCTGATTCAGAAGGTATTTGTCACCCTTCCCCCCTCCTGACAACACCTTGCACATCCCTCACTTTATGCTCTGCAGAAGGAAAGAACATCCAGACATTTGCTGAAACAGGAATAACTTTCAGAGCTGGTTCTTGATCTCATCCTGCCTGACTCGACTGCTCGAGGGCTGCCAAAAATCCCAAACTAAGTCATCCTGGCCAGCTCACCCTGGCCATACTGTCCATGTGCCCACTGGGCAGCCTCCTCGCTCAGCACTAGAACAATATCTGGAATTACCACAAGGTGGGACCATTTTCCACAGTCTGGAAGAGATCTCATGGCACATCACACCATGCACGCACGGCCGACTGACCCCAGTCCTGGAGATCAGTTTTCCTTTCCATTTCCCAGTTAGAGCAAAACTCCTCTATTCACCTACTCACTTGCTGAAAGCCAGGGCAATGCTCACCACCACTGTCCAAACCCTCTCTCTGATCTCGCAGATGGGAGGATGCTGAGCGCCACAGGATTCCTTAGGAATCCCAAATTATACAGTCATGAGATTCCTGCATCCAGAACGACATCCCACAGTCACTTCACTGCAACAGCAGAGCACGGGCTGCTGCTGACAACCACAGTGATGGCACAGCCAAGCTGACGCAGGCTCTAAAATCTCAAATACATAAATAAAGGCTGAGAGAGATGGGGGTGTTCAGCCTGGAGAAGAGAAGGCTCCAGGGAGACCTTAGAGCCCTTCCAGGGCCCAAAGGGGCTCCAGGAGAGCTGGAGAGGGACTGGGGACAAGGCACGGAGGGACAGGACCCAGGGAATGGCTTCCCCCTGCCAGAGGGCGGGGATGGATGGGATCTTGGGAAGGAATTGATCCCTGGGAGGGTGGGGAGGGGCTGGCACAGGTTGCCCAGAGAAGCTGTGGCTGCCCCATCCCTGGAAGTGTCCAAGGCTGGATGGGGCTTGGAGCAGCTTGGAATAGTAGAAGGTGTCCCTGCCCATGGCAGGGGGTTGGAACTGGAGGAACTCTTAGGTTCCTTCCATCCCAAACCACCCTGTGATTCTGTGATTAAAACCTGTTTTAGACTGAGGATTAATTTTAATCTCAGCAATAAATCCATACCTGCATATCCTGATATTGCTCCACTAACATTTTTACTTTCCAATCACCACATACCCACTCAAGTTGCATTTTATACAAAACATTTGGTGTTTAACAACCGTTTCAATCTTGAAACCTAAAGATGACCAAATAATTTATAAACCAAGTTCTGAAGAGGTATAAACGGCCTCTTCAGGGGAGCTGGGAAAATGAGGCATCTCTTGCAGAAAAAAGGCCAACTCAGGTTAACTTTGTACAGACAAATCCACATTCTGAAGCCACCAGTGGCTGAAGATAAATTCTGCTTGCAAGCACATCTTGAAAAAATAAATAATCTTCAGGGATAGCAAAACCACTGCTCCTCTAAAAATACCAGATGCACCTGGAAATAGTGTCCACAGCATCAGTTAATGCCTGTGCTGCACTCAGATGTGCAGAGAAAGGCAGGTGCTGCTGAGGATTTGGAAACAAAACATTTACTTGAGTTTAATTAAGTCCCTGGGAAGTTTATCAGAACACACCTTACCTGTGCAGCTTCGTAGGTGATGGTCTTTGTCTCTGTGTGGACAATGGGGACTTCTTTTGTGGGAATTTCACTTTTGACGGCGCTGGACACGTCAGAGATGGTGACAGTCTGCGTCTTCACTAGTGGGGGCTGTGAGACAGGGTTAAAAACATCTTGTAAATACCCAGTTCCCATCTCCACATCCTGACTGGGCTGTTCTGACACTGATCTGATAAAAGCACTGTGAGAACCAAGGTCAGCTTAGAAATCTTTGTGTTTAAGTCTCTGGAACGACACACTGCTCAGAGGGCAGAGATCAGGCGTGAGGATTAGACAGGCAGCAAAATCCTCCAGCCCTTCCCCACACCGTGGACTCTGGTCAGCCCAAACCAGGCATTAAGGGTTTAACGGGTGTGTCACAACACCACAGATGCTGTCTCCACTGATTCTTAACTTTCTAATTACCAGAAGCTCATTGCCAGTTGCCAGGAGATGACCCTCATCTGCTGATGCCAATGTCAGGATTAACACCAACCCTGGGCACACAAAGACTTGATCACAGCTGAGCAGCTTTATCCTGACCTCAAGAGCAACACTGTGTTATTCAAAATCCTTATCAGATCTTTAACTTTTATTAAATCAATGTCAGATAAAACAGAAAGAAAGATAAGGGTGGGGAGAAATCAGTTGTTCCACCACCTGATGATTATCCAGAAGAAGACAGAGTTAGTTCAGAGCCAGTGCTTCCCCAGAGGGCTCAGTTTCTGCCACCATCCCCAACCCTGCCAGATGCCACCGTGATCATTAGGAGGGAAATGGGCATCGACTGAACCAAAAGCAACATCAACACTGGAGCAGGCAAAAATCCCTCCCACAGAGGGGAGCACAAAGGGGGCATCAAAACACGCTGGACAGCACCTCAAATTTGCTCTGCTGTGCTGAGTGTCATCCGCCAGTCCAGCCAGAGCCAGCAAAATCCTTAAGGAGCTAAAATTACACAGCTTTTGAGCCTAAATATTGCCTTTTTGTGGGAATGCCACAGCACGCTTCAATCCAAGAAGCGCAAAGGGCTTTGCGGCGATTGTATTTCATGCAAAGATGAATTGAGAGGGACTCGTATTTAATGCAAAGACAAATTGACAATGGCTCATATTTAATTCAAAGACAAATTGAGAGGGGTTTATTGCGCTGACTGTGGGAGATTCACCGGCTCGTTAGCTCCAAGCATGAGTCCAAGCCAAGCAAACCCAACTCCTCTGCAGGTCTGTGGCATCTGCTTGCTGCAGTGTTTGGGTTCCCACTCCAAAGGCAGCCGGGGCGCAGGGTGCAGGAGCTGGGCTCACTACCTGGAAGCAGCGAATGAGCTCCGGCAGCCCGTTAGGAGCATCTGGGCTGGGACACTCGCCACGTGGCTTTCTAAAGGCAAAGCTGTCTTCACCATGCTCTGCCACCTCCTCCTCCTCTCCTCCCCAGGGCTGCCGGGGAAGTGCAGCAGGGCTGGGGGGAGGCTCCGGCTCAGAGAGCTCTGAGTCCTTCTCCACATCCACACAAACCCCCTGTCCACATGTCAGGTCCTCCTCGCTGTCGGAGAGGCTGGGAACCGCCTCCTCCTGCTCCTCCTCCTCGCTGCTTAGGGAGGAAGCACCGAAGTGCCAGCTGGGAGAAGGCTGTGAGGCGGGTGGCTCTGGAGTCTCACTAAAAACTACCGACTGCTTTGAGCCCTCCCACGCAAAGCCAGTGTTAAAACTGCTCCACTCTGCCACTGCAGCCACATCCTCTCGGGAGAGAAAGTCACTCATTTTCTAAAAAGAAACGGATACACAAAAAAGGCCAGGGAGAGAGAGAGAGAAAGAGAGCAGGGAGTTAGGGAGAGCAGGAGGTCAGAAGGCATCAAGGCAAAACATCAGGTTCTTATCATAAATCACATCTCCAGTAACACATGCAACAGTGGGGTTGGACACTGGAAAACCTCGGTGCTATGTGATGTACCCAGTGCTTTACTGACACAGCCTTCCAGTACATTAACAATCCACTCTTCTAAATATTAAGGAATTAATATGAAAACAACTCTCTGCACCTAGAGGAGAGCCACCACTAAGCGCTTTTTGCTCAGTTTGGAATAATTTCAGTGTATCAAGTGGGGACTTGCGCACATCCAAAACTTCCATGGGCAACAAAACCCACCCACTAATCCAAAACCATCCCGATTCTGCTTTTAACTCCTTGAAACTGTTGCCTCACTTTCTAACAAGATTCCCCGGGCAACCAAAAAACTGTAATTTGTGCTTGAAATATAAGGTCTGAAGACTGTGGGTTATTTGGTATGATTCATGTTTTATACACCAGAGGCTTTCACTCTGACTTGAACGGCTCGAATGGCACAGCTCAATGGTAGGGTAAGAGCAGGAGCCGCTTTATGTAGGAACAAATAAATGCCTTTTTTAGGATCATTTCAAGAAACGACTCTTCCCCCATTTCTCATGGGTATTTTTCAGTTCTCTGCTTCTTTATGTTGCAGACAGGTTAGCTATAAGATTCCTATGCATTAGAATTTCCAGCCTCTTGTGCTTCTCTTAAGCTGCTGGGATATTGCTTAGCAAAATGCATTTAACAGGAGTGGAGGGAGAGCAAGCAGTACTGAGATGGGCAGGTCAGACTGTGCTCACAGGGAAAGGTTATTTCTGATCCAAACCCACTTCCACGTGTGCTCCTCCAAAGGAATATTTAAGGGGAGATCTCAAAGCAGTTTGCAGCTCCTCCTGAGGGGCAGCTCCGATCTCTGCTCCCTGGGACAGGGACAGCACCCAGGGAACGGCTGGAGCTGGGCCAGGGCAGGCTCAGGCTGAGATCAGGGAAAGGTTCTTCTTTCCCCAGAGGGTGCTGGGCACTGCCCAGGCTCCCCAGGGAATGGGCACGGCCCCGAGGCTGCCAGAGCTCCAGGAGCGTTTGGACAATGCTCTCAGGCACAGGGTGGGATTTAGTTGGGGTGTCTGTGCAGGCCAGGAGCGGGACTGCATGATCCCTGTGGGTCTCTTCCAGCTCACAATTTCTACAATATCATAACCAGATCCCACCCTCGTTTCCTAACACAAGACTCTACATTGCAATATTCCACAAATCAGACCATGAATGGGGTTATCAGCTGTGTCCAGCCATGTCTTGTTGTTGGTTTAAAACTTGAATTTATATACTGCCAGTATCCTGATCTTCCCTTAATTATAGATGCTAAACCTTGCAAATTACTCATGGGACCTTGAGAAGACACAGCTCATCTTCTGGGGTTTAATGGAACATGCCTTAGGAGTGAGATTTCCTTACATAAGAGCTGGGGTTCTACTCAGCCAAGAGGAGAATCACAGATAAAACAAAGCAGATTAAACAGCTACACAAACACTGATGTATTTATGAGGCAGAAATCTGTATACAGTCAAAACAACCTCCCAGTTCCCTTTCACAGACAGAGAAAATAATTTGCATTTTGGAAGCATCTTGTATGACAGATGCATAAAGGAAGGGAGAGCTGGAATGGAGCCTGTGCCGTGCATATACTGGTCACCAGTAGAGCCAAGTGCAGCAGCAAACATGCAAGCTGGAAAGACAGAATGAAATCCGGATAAGATCAACTGATCAGAAGCACTTTTTGCCTTGCCTTCCTATTCCACTCATAAGAAGATAAACTAATGGGAAGGTATTTGTTTCTAGATAAAATTATCTATGTAAAACTCCCCTGTGGGAATTTCAGCATCTGTTACAAATTCTGATCTTATCAAGATTTGTTTTAAATTGCAAATGCCAAAGCATCCCCATGTTTAGGGCTCAGATTTGCAAAGTTCCAAGCTCACCTTGAGACCCAGGAAACCTGAGAGGTGCCTGGACTGCCCAACTACTCATTTCCAGGGACACAGCCCCAAACCAGTGAGGCCTAATCAAGCACGAAGCAGCCAAACACAGAGTAAATTAAATACAGGACAGGACACAATGCCCCAGAAGAAACAAACTGACCCAGACATGAATGCAACCAAAGCACCACCCTTGAAATACAAATCTCTGTGCCTCTGAGGATACAGCTGAAGCGTTGCAATGTAAAGTGATACACAATAATTCAGACTGGGGATAAATTAATAACAGGCTTAATTGCATCTTTGATACCAGTGGCCAGAAGGATTTATTTTTCTCGAAAAGTGGTTTTGTATAAATTGGTTTGCCGGCATTTTTTCAAGACTCTGCTGTTTTGGATCAGGATCTATTTGTATGACCCAGCTGCCCTGTGCTGTCAGAGTGGATGTTTTCTGCCATGCTGCTGCCTCTCTCTGTTCAATATTCCTTTATTCCCACCCCAAATCAGACTACTATCCTGCAGAAAACTTAAGGAGTGTTAAAATGATGTCAACTGCCAGTTACTATTTAATAAAAATTGCTAATACTATGAAGTTATAGTGCACAGTAACTCCCTACAATCACCACATGAAATGCTAGGAATCCCAGCTGGTTAATACTTCCCAGCCCTGTTCCCTTCCAGCATGGCAATGGAATTGTTGACGCTGTTATTAGGTTATCCCCAAACAAGGATCCACAGAAGCTCACAGGCTCGGAGTGACTGTCTAGGGATGCACAAGGAGATGATGTTGCTTTTGCAGCAAACCACACTCACCAGAGAGCGCTCCCAGATCAACTGATGCTCAATCTCACAGCTGGCAAAGCACTTGGGTAAAAAGTATTATAAAGCAGAAAACAAGAGATCCTTATTTTACAGTACCCACCATTGCCTTACAGAACTGCTTTGCCTTAAGGTAGAAATTAAAAAAAGTTTAGAAGCTGTTCAACACACCCTGGCATTGAAAAGGATGGACATCACCTATGGATTTGTGGTTTTCAGTGGATTTTTTCATTGCCTTTGATCTGATCACAACATCCTGACCAGCCTACTCAGATGACAGAAGGATAAAAGAGATTTTGACCAAAATTAAAAGTAATGCTAGAAAATACACAGTGTGCTCAAAGCTTCAAAAGATTAAATTCTGTCATGAACAAGAATCCAATGTATTACACAACACACAGCAACCACCTCCAATCACTGCATCGATGACTTGGCAACATGAAACAACCTCAAGATCAAGACTTAAATTATCAAAATTAAGTTGTTGGGCAATATGATTCCTCTGCCCACCCCCACTGGTCCCCTTCCCATCCTTTTGTGGGACAGGTCGTCTTGCACGAAGGGCTTTTTATTCCAGAATCTCTCTGTAGAGCACAAAGTAGTGGCATTGCAAGAGCTGCCTCAGCACAGCAGCAGCAGGTGAAAAGAGGGGATAAAGTCAGAGTTTATAAACACCATCAATTTTGTGCTGCCCATTCCACTTCCCTCATTCCGTAAATGAAGTTACAGCTCTGCCTTGGTGCCAGGCTCATCTCAGGGACCAGCAGCATGAGCAGCCAGATCTGCCTTCCTGTGATCACTCGTGACAGCACAGAACGAGCCAAATGGTTTATCCAAAAGTAAATAATCTCACAAAACTTGGGAGTTAAAACTGACTCTTGACACAGCCTCAAAACACAGCCTGAGCTCCAACCAGCCAAAACCCACCAGAAGCTTGTGTTTTATCACTGAACTGAGGAACGGTGGTTCATTAGGAATGTAGTTTCTTCACTTACAAAACCCAAAAGGAGCACTTTTGTCCCCAGATTAACACACCAGGTGGGACAGAGGCTCTTGTAGCTGAGCTGTGCAGGACCTGCCTCACTTCTGCTCTCAGAACAACTTTCTGCAATTGATTTTTCCTACCCTTCAGTCTCCAAAGCAAAGAGGGAGAAGGTGTTAGAGTGACGTGAAGCATTTGGTAGAGGGCTCCTGCAAACAAAGCCTGTCTTAAACCAAGCTGGATTTAATCTTCAATGGAATTATTCTGGTCAGTTTGAGCGCTTAGAGCTGCAGCCTTGTGTGCTCCCTCTTCCAGGAGCACAAAACCCACACCCAAGAGTGTCCAGCAGACCCAACACCCTGAACACCACCAGCAGTGATCCAGGGTCTGATGGCTCCTGCTTTGAGAAAGGAATACTGAGGGTTAGTCCAAGGAAGTCATTAACACAGGTCATACATAGCTTTCTTGGTTAATAAGCAGTGGAAAGAAAGATCTGATTTGCAATAACATTTATTAATGATAAATGTACATATTTACAAAAAAAATCTGAGAAAAAATACAAAACCAAAAAAGTCTTCCAAAAGAGAGCATTTTAGGTAAAAAAGAAAGTGTTTCTAGTCTCCACAGACTGATCCAACAGAACTGTCTACCATTGATAAAGATCCCAAAGGGGCCCAAACCACAGCCAGTCCTTCCCTCCGGCCTCACAAACCACAACAGATACAAACAGAGACACAAGAGGAACCACCTCTGTCAGGTTCTCCAGTGTCACCCACTAATAAGTACAGACCAAGGAGTTTCTGCATGAATCCATAACCCTGAAATTATGGACTGAATCCATAACCCTGAATTATGGGCTGAATTTATCCAGAAAGCTTCCTCCCTCGCTCTGTAGGCCAGAACAGGCACCATCAACTCATGACGAGATAAAAAGAAAACTCAATAAACCAGGGGAACAATTCTCAGAGTGACAAATTACTGGCACTGATGTGAAGTGAAAGACACTTTGCCCATAACCATTAGGATCTGGACTTGATGATCCTTGTGGATCCCTTCCAACTCAGGATACTTCGTGATTCTACGATAACCTTCCCAAGAGCCTGTGGTACAGCCAAGCCTCATTCCTCCAAACACAAACTACTTCTCTTGGTGCTGAGGAAATCCACCTCTCCTGATTATTTCAAGATAGGAGGGAGATAGGGAATGCCTACTCTTTAGGGTCATCACTAGTTACCGGACAAACCACAAGGGAAGGGAGCTGGTCTTAGCTGAGCACCGTGCCCTGACTGAGCTGCCCACGGAGAGTCCTCAGCTCACCTTCCATCACTCCCCGAGTGAGGCAGGACGTGGGAGGAGATGCAGCCAACACACCCTCATTTATCTGCTCCCTTTTAGCAGTTGAAAAAGAAAAAGGGATGTTGTTTTACAGCAATGAACACCTCGAGTATCATCACACAGAGCCCCACACCCAGTGCAGCCTCGGAGCTGAATCTGAGTTCCAACTACTGGCTCTGGCACATCTGCTGCTTCAAAATACTGGTGTCCACCTTCTCCTAAAGCAAGAAAGCACAAGAAACTTCTGTGTGTTTTCGGTGGTGTTCAGAAGAGCTGGAATCCGGGTAAGGAGATTCAGGACGTGAGTGTGGAGCCAACCATCGATATCGCGATGGGGAGCACTGAAGCCCCAACAGCTCCCAGGGGGATCCTACACATGAGCATCAAAGAGCTGAGTGACCACACCACAGAACACTGGACAAAACTGCTGGCAGACTTATCCTGCCTATGTCACCAGCGTGCCAGTCACCAGAATGCCATTTTCTGCAGCGGGTCACATTGAAAAACCAGGATTTCTCATGCCAACCTGGATGAGGTTACATGCTGCAGACATTTCCAGCTTCCCTGCAGGAGGGATAACTCATCTCTCCATCACTCACAGCCTGGCACTGCACCAGCCAGGCCAAACAGGGTGTGTGAATCCCTGTGTTGATGGGTGCCGGTGTCGGGGCAGGCGGCCAGAAGCTGCTGGTGTTCCCAGCAAGTTTGTTCCTGAGGAAAATAGGTGCGAAGTACATGTATTGGTTCCTTTATAGATCCCCTGAGATCTCAGCCCTTAAACAGCACTAGAGCCAATCAGCTCTCCCTGTGCACAGGGATGACAGCAGGACTCACAAAATCCTCCTCTCAGTGCTGCATCTTGTGCTGACATCACGGGAGAAGGGGGAAACCACAGCACCAAGGTGTAAGAGATACGGAATGTGCACAAACAGGATACAGAATGCGCAGGAATGAGACCTTACGTGGATTGCCATGGACTGTCACTCCCTTTGCATTACAAGCAAACAGGAAAGAAAGCAGAGGAGCTACTGGGAAAGGGGCTGTAGCCCCAGGGGCACATTCCTGGGGTGTTGGACAGATGAGGTTTCTGTTCCTGCTAAGTTACAGGTTTCCTCTGTCAGGAGGGATCATATCTACCTGGATGAATATGGATAACTGGCCTCTAAACTGCCAGAGAAATAGAAAGCATTTGTTCAATTTCTTTATACTCTGCAGTGATAATTGGTATATAAATCCCAAAAATGTTCCTGAGCATTCTCAGAGTGTAAAGTTTCCAAGGTTTTTTGCTGATGACAACCAGCCTTATCTCAAGACTAAAAAAGAGAGAAAGAGACCATTTGAATTAAAGAGTTACAGCATAGAGTTGAGGTGACAGAGCCCATCTCTTACCCTGCTGGGATGAGACACCCTGAGCACTCTGGCCTAAGGTTGCTCTGGGCAAAGAGTTTTAGACTTCAGGTCCTTTGGAAATGGGTGACAGAGCTACAGAAACCACGGCTTTGCCAAAGCCACCAGTGTGGCTTCCAGGTTCTTGTCACTGGATCAGAAATGCAGTAAACTCAGCAGTGCTCAACGCAGCATCCCAGGCAGCGATTCCAAGCAATGGCTTTGGGAAGGAAGCACCTGTGTGTTCAACCTGCTTTTCTCCAGCAAATACGGACAGAAAATGGATAGAGAGAGATCCAAACAACTCCTGTGTCTTCCCTCTCCACACCAGGTTGGGAAAAACAAACAATGCCTGTTCTTCACCACAACTGTTACCATTTTGGGAAGGAGATGCAGGCAGGGAATGCCAGCCAGAAGCACCCCCTGACTTCTTCCATCCTGCATTTTCTGCACAGCACATGGCACCCCAGCATCCTCCCTCACCTCTCCTCTCCAGGGCCCACCTTTGTCTTCCTAAACTCCACACCAAATCCGCTGGAGTCCAAGGGCATTCCAAGGGATGCTCCAAGGGATACAGCCTGCCAACACTCTCCTTCACAGCAGACTATGCCTGGACAACAACCCTCTGGCTTCTACACTTCCTAGTGCCAAAGGAGGAAGACTGTGTGTTAAAGGCAGTGTATTAAAAAGGGAAGAATATTTTCCAATGAAAAATCAGCATCCGCACAAAACAAAGTCCTAAAGGCACAAACCGGTGAACTAATCAGAGCAGGTTACAAGAGGAATTGGAAAAATTCCTGTGGGATTAAAACAAAGGGTTTCACTAGCAACCTAAGTTTCTGAGACAGCATTCAGAGCCTCAACCTGTACATCAAGAGCAAGAGGTGGCTCGAGTGGTCCATGATACCCCACAGACCCTCAGAGCAGACAGCACATGACATGTTTGCCTTATTCCTTCAAGCTTATCAGCTAGCTTCCTAAATAACACTGTTCACACAGATACAGATCTAGAAAGGGTTATAAATACAGGTATTTATATATATTCACACATTGTAGTCCATGTAATAAAGGCCTGCTCCTTTCTCTTCCATGCTGCTGGAGCAGCTGCCACCACTGGTGGCACTTCTCAGAGTGACTGTGTCCAGCCCAACCCTGCAGTGGACACAGGAGAACATGGATTAGTGCTGAAAGGAGAAATGGGGGGCTCAGCTCAGCCCTGTCATTACTATTTACAGAAAAATCCCCTTAGACACAAAGTCCCACCTTCCCTCCAGCTCACAAACCAGCTCTGCTCAGTGGAGCTGGGCTGGAGCCTGCACAGCTCAGCCAGGATAACTCTGATAAATGGGAGCATCATCCAGACATTTACATTGTAGGCAATAAACAACGACTGGCATGCAACAGTTTGGTTAAAGAAGTCAAAAACAATCGAGGGCTGTAACATTAGAAGTGTGTCCTGATGTGGCCCAAGCCAACATGCCAACAGAGGTAATGCTCAAACAGCAGGTAACTCCATCCCTGTGACCTGAGCAAATATGCATCAGTTAGTTCCACACAAATCAAATAAAACTCATCCCAAGTGCACCAAGACCATCAGATTCCCAAAAAATTATTAATCTATGTGTACAATAAATATCTCCTTGCAATAGGTTTTCTCCTTTAACACTATCTATTTTCTTGATGTGAAAATAGGGGTGAAGAGAGAAGCTGGGATACTTTGTGAAAGGCTTTCTCCACTAGGACATGAAAAGCTGACCCTGTTCCTAAGTTATCATCAAGAGCAGCAGTGAGAACCAGCACTTTTTATTTAAATGCCAATCTGAGTTTCCTAGAAATTGAGTGGTTATGGATTAGATTCCAATGTTCTTCCTAGAGATTCAACCTTTTGTTGCCCACTGAAGCTGTGGACTCCCCATGCCTGGAATTGTCCAAGGCCAGGTTGGATGGGGCTTGGAGCAACCTGGTCTAGTGGAAGGTTCCCTGCCCATAGCAGAGGATGGAACGAGATGATCTTTAAGGTCCCTTCCAACCTCAAACCATTCCAGGATTCTGTGATTCCCCTTTTATATCACTGTCAAATGTTCCTCAGGCTGTGAACATCTTACATTTAAAACAACAAGCTTAAAAGCAATTCTCCAGCAATTCCCATGGGAAATCTACAGAGGCCCGGGAAACCAAACTCTCCTCCCATGATTTCCTCCCCCCATCTGCCCTCCCACAGCAATTGGGAACACAGTTCAAAGAATTTGCTTTTGCACCACAGGAAACTTCCGAATGGACCTGGCAATCCATGACCACTCCTGCCAGGTCCCATCACAGCCACACAAGGACGTACAGCGGGATTAACACGACAGTCACGGGGTGTCCCCTCCTGGGACAGCGAGCTACGGAGATCAAAGACCAGGACAAGGAAGGTGCAGCAGAGACTACAGCCAAGAAATTCAGGAGCTTTGGTCTTGAGGTTTCAACATGACCCTGTTGCCACTCAGAGAAAGAGCAGCCACCAAACAGTCAGTGCTATGACCAGGAGAAAGGACATCATAAAGGGAATACGTGGAGAAGGAAAAATGCTAGAGTACAGCTGACACTTTTTGAGTGATTTCTGCTCTTCAGGGATTGCAATAGAAACCTTTGGAAGAGTTGCTTCACTTGCTGGCCGGGGAAAGGCTGTCTCAGTAGGTATCTCCTGCTTTTTTAGTTTGTCTTCATCCTGTACTAACAGAGGCCGTTCCCGTGTCTGCTTTCGTGGTAGAAGATCAAGAAAGACAGAGAGAGATGAACAAAAATGACAGATGGAAAGTGCCCAAAATGACACTTGGAGATGTGCAAAGCGTTAGGGCAGCTCTTCTCAACATAAAACAAACTGCCCTGGGGAGCAGAGCCGCTGGTGGCCTGGGTAACAACAGCCCTGGAGCTACAGAACCATGTCCTCTCTGCAGAACTCATCAACATCTGCATCAGGATCATGGGTGTTTGGTGCCTGCCCTCCCAGAAAAGTGGATTCTCAAAATCTTCCAGAGTGTTTTGGAATTGGAATGGGTGAGAAAAAAGTTTGAGGCATTCAAAACAGGAATGGTGCAGTACAAAATGTGGTCTCTGACAGCTTTCCTAATCTACAGTTCCCTTAAAACCCAGTGTTTGGAAAATCCTGTGGAACAGCCAGACTGCAGAGCAGATACAAAATGCTTTTCCAAGCTTCTGACCAGAGTATCAAAATTTTGATTGGTTTGAAAATTCTACTGGAACAAGTGAAAAACTGTAAATCTTAGAAATCCCACACATGAAACGGGCAGGATGGCAGTAGGAGCAGTGCAAACTCCTGGAATTTTGCTCCGTGTTTAACACTTCTGTTTCTGGAGTCTAAAGAATGATAAAAACCCGGAATGAGTAAATCAGCACACAGGACCATGCAAGGGCTTCAGCACTGCTGCTGAAGAAGGGAAAGACTGTAGGAATGTTGCTGTTCAGTAACTCTGCATCCCTTTAGTTTGCCAGCCCTGGTCAAACCCAAGTGTACTTAGGAGAGGAAAAACTTGGCTCTAAGCTCCCTCAGCTGAGCCAACCTCCGCTGGTCAGTGCGGTATTTTGGGACTGGTTCTTTGCACACCCCTAAGTGGTGAGAATTCGGGAGAAAGTAGCTGGGAGACTGGGCAGCAAAAGAAAATATAAAATGCAAGAGTAACATGATCATTAAAACAACAAAAAAAACGGAAAGAAAGACAACATAAAAAGAACAGGGAACAGTTAAATTTTCAGAATTACTTTTGTCTCCGAGTACACTGTTATATCGGTCATGCAGCTTTTTCGAACCAGCCATGCACCAAAATAAGCAAAAATTGAAAGCTGCAAAAGCTGCAGCAGTGCCAAAGTCCTCTGGGTGTGAGTTATGAAACTACTTCATGTAGCCAAAAGAAAAATGTTATCCAGCAGCTGCTGTTGAGTTTTTGCTTGGTGCCATTGCAATAGCAAGTCTGGTTCAGAAGCACAAATCAGAGCAGCAGCTTTACCTTAAGCCCACCAACCTGTCTCTCAGAAGATGGGACAGTGACTTTCTTGACCTGGACACACAAAGCGTGTTAAGTTTCAGTTGTCTTGTAATAAAATATACAGGAATAGCAGAAAAGTGGCCCCTGGCAAAAAACCCTTCGGCCACTAAGGCAGGGTGAAGGTACCACCATGAACAGGAGCAATGGCTTTGCACTGTGATTTACCATCCTTAAATTAGCATCTGATTTATGATCCTTCAACACATGGAGGTGAGGGAAAACTTCCTCCCCAGTCAGTGCCTGGGGAAGATGCATTTCTGGAAGTTCATAGCAGGACATGGCCACCTCCGAGTGAGATCACTTCAAAGAGGACCAGATTAAAAAGGAATTTCCAGAAATGCAAATCCAGGGCTGGCACTAATTCTTGCAGTGCTGCAGACCCCACTGCAGCCTTAGGTGGGACAAGCCCACACCATCCAGTTACGATGATCAGCAGCCCTCGAAGATCTCAGTGTGGTCGCCTTGCAAGAAGTTCATCATAAAAACCAGGAATAACATTCTTGAACTGCATTTGTGGAGCTTGAGAGCCTCTGCTCTGTCCCACCCACACCCCAAACCCCACGTGGCACTGTGAGCAGAGCTCTGCCGCCCACATTCCTGGGGGATCTGCACTGAGGCTCAGCAACAGAGGGCAAAGTCCATCCATGTGTTAAACACGGTAATCCCAATGATAGGTTGCCCAGAGAAGCTGTGGCTGCCCCTGGATCCCTGGAAGTGTCCAAGGCCGGGCTGGACAGGGCTTGGAGCAGCCTGGGACAGAGGAAGATGTCCCTGCCTATAGCAGGGAGTGGCACTGGATGGGCTTTAAGTTCCCTTACAACCCAAACCATTCTGAGATTCTCTACCAACCAACCCTGATTAAGTTCATTTTGGGGATCTCATTTTTCTAGCAGGCAGAAAAAGCCCTTTAGCTGTCCTGGCTTTACTCCAAGCTTTGAGGAGCCTGTAGTAAACTTGGTGTTAAAGCCCTTGTATGTGTTACAATAATCCTCCATCCACTGCAAGGGTATTTCCTGATTAATAAGTATCTGCCTTGTTTGAAGATTAAATACTAGTTCATCTGCAGGGCTGTGGGAAAGAAAGGGAAAAATGGGGCTTTCAACCAGGAGAGTCTTCAACTGCTACTACTTGCAGTCAGGATGCAATTTTTCTGTTGCAGCAAAAGATTGCCTTTACTGCTTAAAAGACTGACTACCACAGCCACCAACTACAGTTTTACTCACAAGCTCCAAATCTGAGCCAGTTACCACCAATATGACACAGAGGTGTCTGTTAGCCAAGAAGAAACCAGTCGGTGACTGTTTTCTCCTTGAAAAATTACCTTTTTAAGGAAATTAGCCGAGAAACTGTGAGTGTACGTGGTTACTAACACACAGTTCCTGGAAGAAGGGAGATTCCCATCATGTTTGAACAGCCCTGCTGTGGCCACCCAAGGAGTCTTCTCGAAGCCTCCACAGCAGATCAGGACCTGGAGTTCCTAATGCAAGTCTAAACCCAATGACATACCAGATTAACTGGAAATAAAGTGATTTTGGAAAAATCATCCCATCCCAGTGCTTCTCCACTGGGTTATCTGCAATATTATCTCTGAAGTAGTCATTTAGGTCTTTGGATTTTTGGCTTGCCAGGGCTTTTTTCACGTTTTGGGGAGATCCAGGAATGCGCCAGTCACTGAATCAGCCATGCAAAGTGCTCTCCCATGGCTCTACAGCATCACATTGACAGCAACACTTCAATACCAGTTAAGGAACTCTTATCTCCTTCTCTACCAAAAAATCACATTTTTATGATACTATGACTAAGGCTTCAATTCTCTCAGAGAACTTTCTACGTGTTACAAGTCAATACTAACTGTTACAATTCAAAGTAAGTAGAAGCTAAGGGGAGCTGGGGCTGAATCCCACACCGCAAAGCCGCCCCTCGGACACCCCGTGCCAAGGTACTCACTCCATCCGCTCCCGTGGGAATCTGCCCGTTGACGTTGAGGCTTCGGAAAGGGGAGTGAGTGGACAAACGTTTGTCCCACTCACTCGGCCGAGGCTCTGGGACGGACTCCATGAAGTTCTTCTTCAACTCACTGATGTTGGCATGGTGCTTCTTTATTTCTTCCTGGGTCTTATCTAGATCCTATCAGCAAAAGGACAGGATAAGTGAGGGGACACGGAGAGGCCTGGGACTGCCTAAGCTGTGCTTAGCAAAGCTGCGCTCGGCAGAGCTGCTGCCGACTTCCCAAACTGTGCTCACACTGCAAACACAAAGGAAGCGTCCTCTCTCCTCCTCTTGGATTAACTGGGATAAACTGCAGCCAGGGAACGGGGTCTCCTCCAGGAGCAGGACATGCCATTGGTTCATCTCAAGCTACGCCAAACCAGATGACAGCTGAGCTGGAATCTCATGGATTTTCCCCAAATGGGATTCTTTAAGGTTGCCAAACTAGATTTGTTTGGGTTATTTAATTTAACGTCTTTAAACTGTGTGGGTTTGCTTTCTTTTCCCTCCGCTAGCCTGAATATTTCCAGGTATCAATACAATTAATGATCAAGAAAATGTTTTCCCAGTTTCATTTACTCTCTTCATACCTGTTTCTCTTTTATCCTAGCAGGAATTATCTTTGCTTCCAGAATATCCCCATTACAATTTTTTCCTCTCCCTCTCATCTCATTCCTCCAGGACCTACCCTAGGAGGTTTTAGACTTCAGAAATGAAGATAAGATTTTTTTTTTGGAAAAAAAATAAAACTGAAAATTTATTTTATACTGAATCAACCAAGAAACTCCTGCTAAAATTTTTCATCTGGAAAAAGTCAGGTTTTTACTCTGTGATGCCAGTTTACAGCACAAACACACAGACTTCAAGGCAAGTCAACTTGTTAAAAACAGTTCTTCCTGGCAAGCAAACCAGAGGTTGTAGGAAAGAAAGCTTTTGCGTAAGCCAAACAACAACTTTTCTGGACAGGGCCAAAAAGCTGCAAGAAAGGGGGAAATCAAGCTCAGTAAAAGCACCATCGGGAAATTTCACTATTTTTGTGATTTTAGTTGTTACTCAGTCCATCGATTTTAGAAGATGGGACAGCAAACACATCCCTAAAGGAGGGGCCCTCCCAAAAATCTTCATTCCTGCAGCTCACCCAGGACACACCACCCTTCCTCCACAGGGCTAAGCCCCAGATGCTTCTTTAACAGTATTTACTCTTTTTGGCACAGTTCTAGAGGGGAAAATAACAAATTATGGCTTCCATCCTAGATGAAAGTATAAGGCAAGTGCCTGTTAGGTACGAAAAGAAAGCAGAAATGAGTCTGCTGTGGACCCTGGGGTAAATCCCTGCCTGACCCAAGAACTGCACAGCTGGCTCCTGGCCCAGAGAACAGAGAAGGACCACCTTGGCTTTCCAGCACTGTGCAGGAGCAGGGCCTGGGAGGGCTGGCAGAGGAGCCAAAGCCACAAGGAGCTACGTGGAGCTGGATCTGGGAAGCACCTTGAGGAACCAGCTTGCTCAGCATCACCCTTTTCCTCCTGCTTTGCCCTTTCTGCAGGAACCCGGCGCACGTGAAGCGTTAAAAGGCTTTCAGTAAAATCAACAGGCAGCTTCAAGAGGAGGAGGTCTGCCAGGAAAATATCTGATCTGCCAAGTGCATGGATTAAAAAAATAAAGGGAGTAAAGGGGGTGAGCTGCTGGGTCAGCCCGGTTGTAGGGGAGGGCTGGAGCACCTGCAACAGAACTGTGGGAAGGGGAGTGGGGAGGGAAAGGGCTTGGAGGCAAGTATTGCATTGACAGGAAAAAGGGGGTTAGAAGCAATGACAAAGCTCTGTTTGGGGTTGGGGAATTGGAGCTGTTTGAGCTGGGTGAAAAAGCGACAGGCACGGTCTTCAGAGTGCTCCGGCAGCGGCCGAACTCTGCCTATCATGTGCAGACCCTTCACTTGTGACTCGAAGCTCTATGTCGTAGCAGTCAAAAAAAAACAAAAAACAAAAAAACCCCAAAGAAACCCACACAGAAGCTGCAAAACTTTGAACATTCTGATGAGGAGAAGGCAGTTAGTACACTCCACTTTCAATAGAGATACCACCAGGGAAACCCTGCGAGCTGCTGGTGCTGCAAGTTTGAGTAGAAACACATAACACAGGACCAGAGTATCAGAAGCCACAAAACATCTCCCATAACAGAGTGTATTAAAAAAAATAAAATATATGATTGGCATGGTCTGTTCTGAGACCGAGCTTGGGTGAAACCAAGTGCAAAGGGCCCCCAAATCCAAAGGGAAGAGCTGTGATGTGGAAGGATGAGCCACCCGTGACCACCGAGCTTCTCTGTCAGATCCACAGGGACCTGGCACTGAGGCAGGATGGGGCCCAGGGGTGGTGAGGTGGTGCAAGGCCAGGAAGGGCTGGGAGGAGGATGGAAAAGCTGCAAACACCACTGCAGCATCTAAAAGGATCCCTCCTGCCCGAAGCGACATGGACATCACGGTGGCCTGGACACCACAGAGGTGACAATTACACAGAATCCTGGAACATTTGGGTTGGAAGGGAACTTAAAGCCCATCCCATTCTCCCCCTGCCATGGGCAGGGACACCTTCCACTATCCCAGGTGCTCCAAACCCTGTCCAACCTGGCCTCAGGACACTTCCAGGGATGGGGCAGCTACAGCTGCTCTGGGCAATCTGTTCCAATTTCACCTGCAGCTTAGCCTGAATTTTGTATTTTCACAGACCAGCTTTTCCCCCAGGAAAATAATTTGTTTCAAGCAGTGAAAAACTGGCCAGTGAGCCCTCCATTATAATCCATGACCCCCTGAGTAACCAGCAGGTCCCAGAACAGATCTGAGCACTGCCAATCATGTATTTTGGGTAGGTATGAGAGAATGAAAGTCAGAAGAGGAAGAAGGAAGAAGGCCTGCACATCATCATGTTTACTGTCACCATGCAGAAGCATAATTAAAAAATCAAATAAAATCAAATCAAAAGGTCTTTCATGCAAGAGCATGCAAAAACAAAGGCAGCAGCAGAAGAGGAAGAAGTTCAGCGCAGATGCAGAAGGTTTAGCAAATGCAACTCAAAAAAAGCTTCAAGTTCATACAAACCTCCAACATTAAATTGCTATGCCTGATATAAATGTTTTCACCATCTAGCCTCTTTGATCTCTTCTGTGAAAATGAAAGAAAAGGGGGAAACAAAACAGAACAAAAAAAAGCACAAAAAATTAAAATGTTGGTCTTGCGGGATCGATAAATTGGCAAATTAAAAAGTTAACTCAAGGTTGGGAGTGCAGCGCTGTGGCAGTATGGGGTGGGAATTCCCGCTGGGAATGGGGGTCTGGCTTATGGAGAATGGGAGATGCAATGAGTCTTTTAAAGAGACAGCTCCCAGGGGGCCTTGGCTCTGGCCACAAAGAGACAATTCCTGGTTTTCAGTGGAAGCCTCGCAGTCACCACACCACATTCCTGAGAGATGCAGGCCCACCCTTGGGAGCAAGGCTGCACCGCCTGGGGGCACTTCCACAAGGTCCCAAAGTGCACAGCAACTGCACCTTAACCACTTTCCCATCTTGGATGTTTCCCTATCACTTAATCACCAAAAAAGCTTTCTCCTGATTTTTTTCTTTTCATTTCCTGCAATGCAGGCTACATTTAGTTTCTAAGTTTGTTACAGAGAAGAAATTTCATAAATCAGACCAAGTGTGTTTCTTTTGAACATTCAACATGCATAATTTTAGCAATCAGGCTGTCTATGGGACAAAAAGGTATTCATTTCCAAATCAAGTCTTTGATAGTTTAAAGAAAACCAACACCCCAACCCAAAGCCCATGAAGAAATTGGAGCACTGTCTTTTTAAACAGGTTACAGATGCATGAATGATATGGCAAATTTGGCTGGTGAAAGGGTAAAATGGCTAACCTTCCTCATTCTTATCAGCTCTTCCTCTTTTTCTGCAGGCTGCTGCTGTTGGGCAGTGATAAAAAACAAAAAAAAAGAGTTGTTGGCTCATTTAACTATGTTGAACCTTGAAAAAAAAAGTGTGAGCAACCTAAACTGAATTATTAGCACAAACCTGGGGCTGGGCACCATTCGTGGTGGGGACTGTGACCTCAATGTGTGTTTTCCTCACCTACATTTAAGAAATAAATTGGCAAAAACATTTCTTGTTAGTAGATTTGTTTCAAGAAACCATTTTGTTTCCAAACACAGCTGCATAAAGTTGGTTTTGAAGTGCTGGGGGAACATGCAAAAACCAACATGCAGCCCTGGGCAGGGGTTAATGACACGGCAGCTCCCCAGCACTCTGTTAGTCAACAGCACGTTAAATAATTCCTCCAGGTTGAGAATTATTTGTATTTGAAACCAGTGCTCTCCAGTGCTTCTGAAGAAGGGCTTCCCACTTGCATTAGCTTGGCCAGGCAATGTTTTCAAATGGCATTTGCAGCTGGATCTCCCAGTGAAAATCCAAACAAAGCAACATGCTCAAATTAACACAGACCTTCCCAAAACCAGAAATCATTGGTTATATCACAGGTATTAGGTTGGCAGAGGCAGTAAGAAGAGGCATAGCTACAAAACCAAGCCTAACATCACAAATTAAGTTCTTTCCTGTCCATAAGTAGAGAGCCAAGATTGTCTTAACACTCTAAGGGAAGTATTTTAGGCAAACTGGATTGCCAAGTACTCTGAAGGCAAAAGCATCAGTGGGTGTTAAAAGAAGTGATGCAGCTCCACTGGAGAAACAGTAAATTTGGCACGTTCAAATCCACAATTTCCTCCCACATCTATATTTTATAGGGTGAAAAAAAATTCCAATGTTTAAGCATTTAGGAAAAAACCTGTAATAAGTGAGAAGGGATAAGTAAAATTTCCTCGTTCTCAGTGTAACAGGAGGGAGGGGGAGCAGCTGGGCAGGAACAGCAGGGCAGGAACTCTGTGCTCTGATTCCCACCCCACAGTGCCAGCCTGAAGTTCCCTTCAGCATTTTCATTTAAAAATTACTGTTCACACAGGCCATGGAATTTTTTGAAGCAACTGCCCTTTCTTTACCTCCCTCTCCCAACCTTAATTAATAGGAATCTTCCCTGGAGATGTTCACACAAGACCCACTGTGCAACATGTTATAGAATCTGTGGCTCCAGCAATGCTGAGAACAGCTAAATTTTGGAGTAATGTGAAAATTGGGTCTCAAGGCAAACGCTTCTGCCGCACCACTGCAAGGTTTCAATAAGTCAGTAAGATCTGCAGAATATTAAGGATACTGTAATATCAACAACAATTTTGCACATTATTTCGACTTATTAGAACAGCATACACGTATCAACCCCAGCAAAGACCTCAGACATTTGAAGGAAGATCAAATAACGGTTAAAAGTACTGAATTTAAAGAATAAACTCCCCAAGGTCTCACCAGTGCCATTTTCAACTAAAGTTTTAGTCCAGTTTGCAGCACTGTATTACCAGCTCTCCCAGCAAAAGCCTATCAAAGTGAAAAACATTCTGGTGCTGTGCTGCAGACCAGATCCATTATCACTGATTTCACTGGAATTCCCTCCTGCTGTCATACCAGGAATCAGGGGGCACAGCCGGGCCACGGGTGAGCCCTGAACTCCAGTTCCATGATCACGTGCAGCTCTTGCCAGTGTTTTTAACCCTCTATCATCAGGCTGCACTCGCTTTGACTACAACCACCAAAACCCGGCTGCCCCGGGGCTCCTTCTTCCACCTGGAACGTCAGGGCCGGGATTTCCCTGGCACCCAGAGCCCTGTGCCTGCTCCCACCCAACACCTGGGAGAGGGATAAACCCCTCATCTCCCAGGACAGAGCTGCTGCTCTGGGGTGGCTTCTCGAGCGATGCTCCAGCCCGGCTCTTCCCAAGAGACTCCGCTCTGACCTACCCTTGAGGCATCCACTGGCTCCTTGGCTTTCTCCGGTGGAAATTCTTCACGTCTCAGATCAGATTTTGCTGTTTCCTTCCCTAGTTTAGATGTGGCCACATCCTTCACATCGGGCTTAACTGGGGCTGGCTCTGCAGGGTGGCTCTGAGTGATGGCCGGGGCTGAGGTGGGCCGGGGACTCCGCTCTGGGGTTATCACGGCCACTGCTGAGGATGGGGGACAGACAGGGACAAGGTTCAGAGCAGGTAATTTTTCAAAGCACTAGGCAAAGTCTTTCCAAATTACAGTGCTGTCATTTAAAAAGAAAGGGAGAAGGAGGAGGAGGAGGACGAAAGAAAAGGGAAAAGAAATAAAGATGTTGAGCGAAGCAGCTTGTGCATTTAGTACGGCAGAGTTGAGATTATTTTCCTTATGGTTTAAAATAAAATCAAATAAAACCCCACACCAGATGGTTTACAAAAAGCAAGCTTGCACTCTGCAGAGAAGCCACACCAGAAAGGCAAATCTATATTTGACATTCTGCCATGGATTTCTGGGTCCTTCATACACAACTGACACAGACTCCACTCCAATGCAACTAGAAAAGACACAGCGTGAGGCATTCTGTACTCATGGGCATCTCCTCAACCAGAAACAGATGGCTTCTGGAAGAGAAATACAGGCTTTCCCCCCTCCCCAAAAAATAATCAACAAGCATTGCTCTAGAAAACTTCTCAGCAACTTCCCAGTGGGTTTCAAGGCAGGCTGGGGCTGCGTGTCCGAGCTGGGTATCTTCAAGGCAGCGTGGTGGGAAGATACCCAGCACCTCCAGGCCAGTGACAGTGCAGAAATGAACAGCATGCTGCCAAAAATCATCTTTTCAGAGGATGACAGTTGTAAATGCAAGCACTAGGTCCACAAAAAATCAACTGCCTACTCCTTTTCTTCAGTTCCTGATTTGCCAGGTAGTTGCCTGACCCCAAGGATATATTCAAGCCAAAGCTGTGTGACAAAACAAGCCCAAATTAATTTTCTGTGTGTACCTAGGGATATAATAAGCTATTTGGTTCTCCTGATGTTGGTTTTTGGGGATGTTTCACTAAAAAGATACCCTGTCACATAAAATAGTATCTTTGATGTGGTCTCACATTCCCCAAGTCACAGTTTGCAGCAGGATCATACTGTGTGTCCTATCCCAGCCAAGAGAAGGTCACTCGTGTCCAGCCAATCAGTCAAAGACACTAAAAAATTTGGTGTTAAAATAAAAATTGTAATTTCAAGCAACTCCTTAGTAAGAATTCCTGTTGTACTGAAAAGGTAGCAACATCTCATCTGTGTCTTAATAAAACAGAGAGAGAATAAAGTACCCACGTGGCCAAAAATGTACAAGGTGGAGGGGAAAAAAGAACCTGAGTTTCCAGAGATCGGAATTACACTTTCAAGACAAACTCCTGGACACCACATCTGTTGTAAACAACCTTAAAACCCACCCCACCACTGCCAGCTCCACTCTCCCCCTGCTCCTCAGCACAGCAGTTCATTTCTGTGACCCAGACACTGTGTTATCCTCTTCGAAGGACAGTCAGTGCTGTGTCCCGGTGTATTTATGTCACGGAAGCAGTGACAGCCGCTGGGAAGGTTGTACGGAGGTGAGATGGCAGGGACGGCCGGGATGAGGAGGATGCTGGGAGTGCAAAGCTGTCATTGCCGTGGTACCTGACTCCTTCGGGAACGCCTCTAGTTCTCTCACCACCATCATTTTCTCTTCCTCCTCCTCCTCCTCCTCCTCCTCCTCCT
>VZRV01004839.1:46152-85785 GCA_013398115.1 Falcunculus frontatus | reverse complement strand
CGCTCCCCCCCGCTGTCTCACGGGCTCAGTCCCCCCCGATGTCACACGGGCTCAGACACCCCCGATGTCCCACGGGGTCAGACACCCCCGATGTCACACCGGGTCAGACACCCCCGATGTCACACACGCAGGGAAGGGCCTGACCCCTCCCCGCTCCGTTCCAGTGACACACACAGGGAAGCAGAGGATGGCAGGAGCCCACAGCAGCCCATCGTACCTCCCCTGGCCGAATCTTTATGAAGAAGCTGCTGCGCTTGTAGGAAATCTTCAGGACTTTGGGCCACGGGAAGCGGTTGATTCTCAGTTTATCTTTGTAAACAAGAAGGCCACTGGAACAGACTCCCAGAGTGATATCCACTCCTTCCAAGTCCTGGAAATGCAGATGAGGATTTAAGCAGTGTCAGGGTTATGAGTTTCATGTCAACAGCTGCCTTCCAAATTATCCCTCTGGTCTTCCCATAAATTCACCTCCCCACCACTCAGATTCCAGCTCCCAGCTCCACGGCCAGCCTCTCTTTTCTTTCACGCTTTTCCTGACAAACTCCTCCCTCCTCTGCTCTCTCCTGTTCTGCTGGTTGCCCAAAGGGCTCATCTAGAGCCCATCCTGTATTTCCTGGAGCACAGAGGCTCACGTGGCAGGGAATATATGTTCTATTCTAAGTTACTCAGAGCAAGGACCTGTCTATACGAGGAGCTTTGGAAAGTTTCCTGTGACATATAAATAACAAGAAACCAGGAAGAATCACTTCTCTTGCAGGAATGCTTGAGGCATTCCTGTTGTATGTCTGTATTTCCATACTTCCTCTCTTTCCAAAGGAGCTTCGTGAAACAGGTAAACTTGGTCCTGCAAGGGAAGGATAATCCAATTACAAAATCCACAGGTAGGTGCACACACGCCGGCTCTCACCTTGGCTTGGTGAAGGTCGACTCCATACATAGACAGCTTTTTTGCATTCTCAAGAAATTCCAGGTCTGCCTGGGCTGGAGTCATGGATCTGCAGAAAAAGAAAGGGCTTGGTATTCTCGAAATTGCTGCTTTTAAGAGGAGACAGATCAGACTTTATGAAATTCATTAGATTTTCTTTTGCTTTCAATACAAACAAATTTGTGCCCAGATGATGAATTATTAAATCACTCTGACTGCCCAAATTTGTGCTTTGAGACATCCCAGTAACGTGGCTGCACTTTATTCCTGTGAAGCTGTACAGGCACTAGAGAAGGAAGTGAGGAGGAGCAGTGAGGGGACAAAACTTGATTCATCAGAAGAAACCCAACTGAGCAAAAGGTGACAGGTCCTGTCCCCCCAGACCTGCTGCCTCCAGACCTCCCCAAAACCCAGCTATTGTTCTCCAAACCAAACACACGGACAGCTGAAACCACTCAGCAGAGATTCCAACCGGGGGACCAGATGAATGAGGGGTTTTCTGGGAACAGATGGTGCCCTGTCTGCAGGAGGGGCACAATTTAACAAAGACATCCTGACAATGGAGGCCATTATCAACGTTATTGAAGTGTCCCTGTTAATAAGTTCCTGGTGTATGAGGTACATTAACAGCTCTGCTGGGAGAGGATTCAGCTGCATACATTTCATTTTCTGCCCTCCTTTGATGTCTTCCTTACTGAGCGCTCACATACATCTTGTGTGTGATGTAAACAGAGGTTTGAATGGTGGGAGACGGGGCAAAGTCCACTGTAAGGACAATCTTGCAGGAAGGCCCTAGGAGCAGTCACCATCTTGATATGTACCTTGTGCTTTGCAAATACAGTAGCAAGAGCTGGGGCAAGGTTTAGCAGAGATTTCCCTGGAAATGTCCAAAAAACACATGGATACACCTGGGGACATAGTTTAGTGACGGGCTTGGCAGTGCTGGGTTAACGGCTGGACTCAATGGTCTTTGAGGTCTTTTATAACCTTAACAATTCCATGATTCTATGATTCCTACTGAAAATCCTCTGAAGTTTAATGTTCACAGAATATGGACCAGAAATTAAACAAGGATGTGTTGCTTCCTCCTGCACATGCAGAGAGATGAAATATAACTACATCTTATACCTTGAAGTCTCCTTCTAATGAAGCCACGAATAATTCAGCACTGTGATCCACCACTTCTAGCACGGCAAACGGCCTTTGACTTCAAGTCGTGAAGCTTGTCAGAGGCCCAGTACTTATTTTCCCTCATTTCCTCTCCTCTCAGTGTAAATGGAGGGGAATCAATTTAAAATATTGATTTGCAGGGTTGAGCGGGGTGTTAATTGTACCTCTGGTCACAGACAGGGCCCACGTCCACCCTTCCCACTGTGCTCTGGTTTTTTGTTCCCATCTGCCTGTGAGAACGTCTTGTCTTTGCTCCATCTTTTCCCTTCTAGGAAGATATGCCCAAAATAAGATGAGGAAGAGGTTTAGTTACTGTCACCCTTGAATCTGATACCAGGGGGACTCCCAGGAGCTGTTCAATCCTACCTGAACCAGACACCTCTGCCCAGGTCATGGCTGCACTAGGAAACACTTAACTGCAGGTTTCTAATTCCTGGATCACCCGGAATCCTTCTATGTTAGGAAATGAATGTTACTCATTAAATGTGGTAGAAGAATGCCCCAAACAGGCTGCAGGCTACAGTACATACACTGTAGCCTAGAGAGAAACTGTAGCCTCTAGAGAAACTAGATCAAACTACAATCCAAAATTACATAGATCCCAAAGAAATACATTAAAAAGAAGACAAAGGGCAAGGTTAAAACAAGTAAATTTTGCATTTGCACATGAACTAACCCCCACTTTCATGGCTATTCTGTGGGGAAAATGCACTTGCTAATAAATAATTGCAAGATTTCGCACGTGCTTTCTAAAAACTTAGTTTCTTCTTCACGCAGGAAAAAAAGAATTCCAGCTTCTAGAAAGATTTTATCCTTAGTATTAGATCTTTTGTTAAAAGTTGATGTTCATAGAATCATCATAGAATCACAGAATGGTCTGGATTGGAAGAGACCTCAAAGCCCATCCAGTTCCACCCCTGACACAGGCGGGGGACACCTTCCACTGTCCCACGTTGCTCCAAGCCTCGTCCAACCTGGCCTTGGATGCTTCCAGGGATGGGACATCCACAGATTTTTTGTATCTCACAGAGGTGGAGAAAACACCAGAAAATCCCATTATTTCCCTTATTTCCTGTTGCTGTGCACCAACAAGCCCTCCAGCCATCACACCTTACCTGTATGTTTTATGAAGCTCCACAACCTTTTCTTCAAGCTCTTTTGTCTGGTTTGGGGCCAGTTTGAACTCACTGATGTAATCTGGACCATGGAGATCAGGATCATAGTCTCCCAACTCTGACTGGACCGTGTAGGAACCCAGCAGAGCCAAGGTGGCAAAGGAGCAGGGCAGCCGCCCCGTAAGGATGTCCTGTCTAAGCTGCAGACACAGGTAATACCTGGGGGCAGAAAGGAAAATACTATTCACAGAGAACAGGGAGAGATTTATTAACTTGATGATCAGAGTCTCTCTTTTTATGCCACTGATGAACACATGACAATGCTCATTTCCAATTTTTACTTATTCCCAAGGTAAACAGCATGGAGGATTGGGGGATCCAAGGTCACCTCCACTCTGCAAAGGGAGTAAAGGACACTGTGACCAGAAAATCTTGGGTTTAGGTAAGAATTTACTTTTCTACACAAACACGCACATGGCAGGGTTATAAATGACACTGCTTTACACATGGACTCCAGGGGAGAGCGGGAGCATCCTCGCATCCACTAAAAGCAAACCAAACCCCCTCCCAACAGCGAAGGCATCTATCTCCTTGCTGAAGGAGGGAAAAACACTCAAATATGAAACACTTCTATTCCATATTCAGGAGAATATGGCAGTAGGATTCCCAGGTAACTCACCTGGTGATGTCCTCCGTCAGCTGGGCAGGATCTGGCGGATAAAACTTGACATTGAAGGTAAAATCCCAGGGGCCTCCTGCAATGACAAGTGAAAGCTTGAGAAAAACAAACACATCAGGACAGCTTTGTGATGGTCAGTTGATATGAAAAAAAGCTGGGAATATCCAGTCTGATCTTCAGAATTCAGCAGATGCAACACTGATTTGATACTGCTCGCTCTCACAGCCGGCTGCAGGTCAACATCTGTGTAAGTGTAAGATGTGACTTCATTTACAGGAGGTAAGAAAAGCAGGAGAAAAAAAAGCAAGGCAGGGAAATTCACCTGGATTAACCACAACTTGTGGCAAAAATTAAATTCATTGCTAAGAAGCTCAGTGACTGACATTTTTTCATTAACTGAAAAGGGATTCATGGAGAGAAGTCTGGCATAGGGTGTAAATTAATGAATTAGGATTGGTTTACTGCTCAACCCAATTTTCAAATTTCAAGGAGGGCTGTGCTAAGTCACTCTTCAGCCTAATGCACTGGGATCAGGTGATCAGACACAGGTTAAACTCATCCCAACACAAGCATCAACCTCTGGATGAAGGCAGAAAGCACCAGAATAGGAAGAGCTTTTCAAGTCCAAACCTAATTGCTTTAATATAGCTTGTTGCAAACCTTGTATAGCACCATTACAGATGTTAACTGAGCCAGAATCCACATAATCACACATAGAATTGGCATTATATGTGGTATGGACAGCCCAGATGACACAGCTGAAGAGGTAACGCTCTCTTTTCCTTGAAAATAATCGCATTTCCCAGTAGAAAATAGCCCTGACTGAGTGATTTTCATAGTTACATCTCCCCCTGCTGTGCCCTTTAACACTAGTTCAAAATAAGACTTATTTCAGAAAGAGAAGATCTACCCCTGCGCTTAACTCACTCAGAGGTTTATCCCAATCTCACACAGGGAAGAGGGGGAATGGAGCATTCCTGGATTTACTTCTTATGCAATGCCATAACTGGGATTAAACACAAAGCACGTTGTTTTCATCACACACAGTTCAAAACAAGTGATTCCAAGATGACATTGAAGGGAGGAGAGGTTACCTAAACCACCATACACTGGTCTCCACAGGTTCATATGTACATGCAAAATACCTTCACTTCGAGTAAAATCAAGTAATTTGCCATTTAACCCATCTCAGGGGGCCAGATTCCACAGCAGGCTGCTGTTCATTACTCTCACAGATGAATTTTATGGATTGAGCAGCTCCTGTCTTTCACATGCACCCTGCTACTGATTGCAAGAGAAGCCGGTAAGACCAGGAGCTTTCCCTACTCCACAGCCCTGCATTTCCCCTCTAATCTGGACTTAATGACACACTTTGTCCTGGGCCCCCCACCAAAAGCATCTGTAAAACAGTATTTTCCTTCCCCAAACCAGTATTTTACTTCCAAAGCAGTCAGACTTGCTCCCAAGAGAAAACAAAAGCCTCTAAAACATATTTAATTTTGACACTGCCCTCATCTTGAACGAATTCAGTGCCAGCAGACCTTAAAACACAATTTGGGAGAGCATCTGGTATCTGAGCTAATATTTCTCAAGCCATTTATCATTCCAGTGCCCCTATTTGGACCCCAAAACAGCCTCAGAGTCCATAAAACCTTGTTCTACCAAAAAATTCCGCTCAGGGTCTCCCAATCTCCTTTGGGATTTCAGTGGTTCCCATTGACACCCATTTTCCCATCCTCCAGCAAGGAGCACGTCCCCATTTCAGCACTGCACAGACAGTGTGGCTCTGCTTCAGGCAAACACACCCCAAGCTGTTTTACCAAGGAAATGACATTTTTTCCTAAATCTAGAGCATCCCTAAGTCCTTAAGAAGGAGAGAAAGGATGAACAGACTGCTTGAACTTGTGCTGATCCCTGCCAGCCACCCTCACTTGACCTCTCCCCATCCCTGGGCCCCCTGGACAGCTCACCAAAGCCACACTGGGAGAAACCACACCTCCCCACACATGTTAAATTCAATCTACTTACCATGAACCTGCTTTTTTATTTCTTTGGCAGGATCCAGCCATGTCTGTAAGAGGATAAAAACATTCACAGTTTACCAGACATTCCAGAAACACCACAGAAAGCTGCAAATTGCTAAAAATACAGAAAAAAAATATTTGACACAAAAGCAGCCATGGAAACTGGAGAGATGGTACATTTTTCATTACTTTTACTCCAGACTGTGGTCTCGGTGGGTGTATTTCCAACCATTCACCTAGCAGGGACTCATAAGGAAGCAGAAGGAACAAGAGAGGAAAAAAAAAAAGCAGAATATTAGGGTTGCAAGAACAGAGCAGCAGGTACGGCCACAGACACATCCAGCTACCAGGGGCACTTGTACAACACCTTTTTTTTTCCTCCAGAACCTTTAAAAATAGGTAAATAGGACGGATACACTCATTTTAAGCAACCTGTCTCCTTACTTACTCTATTCAGATCAAAGATCACCAAGACCTTCTATTATTAGCTATAGTTTTCAACAACCTAATTGCTGAAATACGAGTAAAAACACCCAATTCCTGACTAAGGCTGGAATTTTTTACAGGAGTGTGACATAAACTTAATTTCTTTTAACTATGACTCAAGTTTCTAGTAATTATCTCTGCTACAAATTTAGAAATGCATCTTTTTCCCCCCTCCTCCGTAATTTGAGGTTTTGTGGGATGGTGGTGCAATATAAGCCTCAAAACACTACTCCTGCTTTTTCCACGGTCTGAGCCTTTCCCTTTGCAGGGGTCAGGGCCTGTCCTGCTGCAGGCACTGGCGCTGGACGAGCAACCTTCCTGGAGAGACTACATTTAACCACCTCTTCATTTTCACCAGCTCTGAGCAGGATTTGGGCGTCCAGGTCTCCTGAGGTGAAGGAATTAACTCATTGAATCCCCCAAGCTAATCTCTGCTGACCAGAAGGACACGTAACTTCATGGCAGGGAGACAGCAATACTTACATTTAATCTCCTCTTTTTATATGCCTGCTGCTCTAAAAGTGGGGATACAAAATCCATTTGAAAGGAAGACTTGCTGCCTTTTTAGGGACACAACTTGGAGCAAAGCATCTCCATGGCCAGGCTGGTGCCACAACTGCTCATTACTGGGGTGAGCCCAGGGTGCAGTCATGCATCCCACCCCACCTGATCCAGCAGACAAGGATGGGAGCAGCAATTAACGGCACTTTTATCCCACTGGGTCATGAATCAGTGGGAAACAATCCTCCCTTTCAGGGCAATGAGCTCCTTGCTGCTCCATGGTGACCAGCTGCTCCAGCCACTGTCACAACCTCCTAATCCCACTGTCACCCTCTGCTGTGTCCATGTGGGTAATTACTGGTCCTCGGAAGGTTTGTTCCCTAAATATCAAGGTGGAAAATGTCACATACAACCCTTCCCTATCCAAGAATACACACGTGTATCTCCACCTGCTCCACACAGCTCAGGTGAGGTGCCAGAGCTCATCCTTGGATCCTATTAACATCATTTTACCCGTGAATCAGTAACTCTGGGGAGGTCTTGTTTGAGGTTACAGCAGGAGGGAGATGGAGCTTCAGGTTTCAAAGTTCAATGAAACATAAGTGGATAGATTAAAAAAAAAAAATGGTGTTTTCACCCATCAGAGCAAACCAAACCAGCTTGCTCCACACTGGAGCTGAACAACCCATGGACAGCGGCCTCATCTTGCCCAGCTTCCAGCTCTGGAACATGGATCTGACAAGACAATCTGTTTTCAGTCCCTACAGTTAAAAAGCTGCACAACCTCTCAGCCCTGGTTGGCTGGGGGGAAGGGGGTACACGCTTCTGTTTCCAGAAGAATCAATGCCAAAAGCCTGGAAATGAGAAGAGCAAGTCCAAGGGTCTGGGAGACCAAGGAATCATTCAGGAAAAGCCCTCTAAGATCATCAAGTCCAATCATTACTCTAGCACTGCCAAGGCTACCACTAAGCTGTGTCTTCACGTGCCATATCTATCTGCCTTTGATCACTTCCAGGGCAGTGATTCCATCACTTCCTTGGGCAGCCTGTGCCAAGGGCCTGACAACCCTTTCCAGGAAGGAATTTTTCCTAACATCCAAATGCAGCAGTGAGTTACCCACAGCACATGCAGAAGAAGCTGAGCTCCAGCTAAACTCCTTTTGCTATGAATTGGATCTAAAAGTACACCTACCCACCTACCTCTCCTTCTGCAAGAACAAACTCTGAGGGTAAAAAATATCCACGTTATATATACATGGAAACACATTTCACATCCAAGAAAATTGGAAGACACCAGAGACTGTGAAACAAACCCAAGTGGGAGTTCTGCCTGCCTCAAACAGTGTTATTTTTGGTTGTTATTTTGCCTGTGTATAAAACACTATGAAGTATTTAATGACAAACATCTGTCAGTCAGTAACCTGGCCACAGGGGATCGCTGCAGGTGAAGCAGAGGAAGAGTCAGAATATGGACCAACATAACTGGTCTAAAGGACATAGAATTGGAACCTTCATTTCAATTATCTCACTTCTGGCTTTATGAAATAGACCTTGAGTAATTGTTGAGTTAAAGGGTAACCCAGGTTTTAAAAGATAAGACACTGCTTGAGTCAAATCAAACAAAGACCTTAAATTGAAACCGTGAGTAGTTTTGGTATAGAGTCACATCTGCTCTGCAGGGCAAAGGCTCAACTCCAAATGCTCTGGATGGCTCCAACCAAACCTTCCCAACGCTGACACCAGTGCCAGGGCAGCCTGACTCCTCCAGCTGCAGCTTTGTAACTTAATGACATCATTTTGCAGTAAACTTATATCATGACTTCTCCAGGTGAAGACTCAAGTTCACTAGGATTCATTCTATGATTCACACAGCTTTTTGACTAAAATCCACGCTCCTGTAGTCATTTATTCACCATTTATTCCTGTGTGATGACCCGCAATCCATATTTAGAGGGCACCAAAATGAGTTTGAAGAGGAGTTTATGCCCCACTTCCTGCCCTGGGGAGATGATGCAGGAAGAGCTGAATCCCCTCAGGGCCAGCAGCTGCTTACCCTGGAGGTTGGTGTGTCCCATATGGCCAAACCAAAGTAGTCTTCTTCCAGCAGATTGAGGTGGTCGCAGACTTTTTTAAGTAGATCCTGTCCCTTGGCGTGTTTCTGCAAATAGACAAAGAAATCCCGAAGGACAGGGCTGGGTTTTGCCTGTCTTTGTTCACAGGAGAGGGGAGGAAGGGAATAGGATCAAACCACACTGTGCACTATCAGTAAGGGGAAAAAACGTCCTGAGTAGCTCCCAGTCATATCTCCTGGTTGTTTCAGAGCAAGGACTCCTCACAGGAAAGGGCATCAGACATAAAAATTCCATGGAGAGGCAACAGGAACCACAGTGGGTCTCTCTTCCCACCAGCTCCATGTCTGAAAATCCCCCAAAGCTGGACTTCCCAACACAGCTCAATAGACACCAAGGATCCATACAGGTCTTCCCTCCCAAGGTACATCTACAGTGCTGGTATCTCCCAGGCCCAGGCTGCCAGACAATCAGGTGTGATCAAGAGATGAAACTGCTGCTACAACCTATTTATTTCAGGGACAACCTGACTTCTTAGGTTCAGAAAAAAGACAGCAGCACATAACCAAAGCCCATGATTTCCGTGGCCCTTCCATCACCCTGATCTGCTGATGAAAACCAGCTTCTCCCATCTGCCTCATGCGCTCAAGCTGCTCAGCACACCACTTCCTGCCTCCAGAAATACACTTTGAGCATTCCCATTTCCTCTTTTTCTTTCCCCCAAATCATGCAGAAGTGAACTGGCCCAAGGAACAGATACCCTTTTAGTCCAAAAGCATGAAGGAAAACATCCCTGAGGCATAAAACTATGGCAACCAGAAGCAGCTCATTCCATTGGAGGCTTTGCTAGAAGAAAGTGCAATTCCAGTGACGCAAAATCAGCTTCACTAATGCCCGCAGCTCTCCTGTCAGTCATCTCCGAATGGCAACTGCTCCAAGACCCCTGCCTCGTTTTATTCCTTGGCTTTATTCCAGCCTTTCAGCTGTCAGGTCCTTTGTGCACACATTGTGACTCTATAGGTAACACAATGTATGTGTTAGCCTGGGTATTCCTCAAGGAATTGGCACTGATATAGGAATGAAAAAGCTTCCAGGGCTGTCAGTCAGAAAGGATGCCTGAAAGCACTAATGCTCCTCGGATAAAGGCATTTGTGCTGCTCTTTGCCTACACCTTTGCAATTCCTTCCCAATTAAATCTTAATAAACTCTCAAAACGCCAGAGCAGAATTATACTGGTGCTAAAGCCAAGGGTGCTTCTCACGTTAAGAGGTTCTCACTGACACTGCGGCCCCCCTAATCCTCTGGAGTACCCACCACAACCCTCTGGACCTACAGAGAGACATTTCTCATGTCCTGCTCAAGTCAGGGCCCTCCCTCCCCCCACAGCTCTCCCTCCAACAGTGTCCACGACGGTATCCAAAGGCATCGCTGCAGCAAACTCAGGCACAGAGCCATGGCAAGCTGTCACCCGGACTGGGCGAAGAGGGTCCTTGGGGCTGCACACCGTAGACCTGGCCGAGGGGAAAGTGATGGGGACAGTGATGCTCTGAGCCGACCCCAGGCAGGACCGGCAGCACCATCGTTACACAAACACTCAGCACTGACCTACTTGCCCAGGATCGCCCAAGGTGACTGTTCCCACAAGGAGCCCTGCGCCCAGATACCCTCTCCTGGCCCATTTACCAGCAGGACTGAGGGAAAACAAGCTGGTGGAAGTATGCTCCAATGGCAAGCACTAGATTATTAATATTCCAGACAAGTACTTCGATACTAAAATACGGATTTCTGCTCGCTTTTTATTGCCCTGACAGCACCACAGCCCTGTGAGAGAATGCACAAAATAAAGGAGAAAAAAAGCTCTCAGATGAAGGGGGTTGCAGTGCTCTAAGTCAACCTAATAATTTTAAATTGTTTACTGGAAATATATTCAACTGCAGGCTAAACACAGTGTGGTTTTCTTTATATCCAAGCACCAGGAGCTAAGTTAACGAGCAGCCTGAGAGGTGAAGGTACCTTGGGGGACTAGAAAAGCACAAATCAATTTCATTCAACCCATTTTATTCAAAGCCAAAGAGGCAAAAGTTACTTAGACAATCGCAACCTACCCCAAAAACCTAAACTCTAGCCCAGGATACAAATGAGAGAGATGGTGAACAACAAGTAATATAAAGTTTGGGTTTGTTTTTTTTTAAACTTCCCCCCACCTCTACAAAGCAAGGCACCCTGGAATTGTAGAACAATAAAAAATAAAGATTCCTAGTACCCAGAGGTTTTTACAACACACTAAATAAGTTGTTATAGCTTACAGCAGGCTTGTTCTGCAGTAAAACCTGTCATGTAATTCCCTGGCAGCACATTAGGCCCCTATTAAATGGTGTTTGTGGTGATTTTTCAAGAGAAGCAGAAGGGAGAGGGAAGAGAGGAGAAGCAGAACCAAACCCCCAAAGTACTTACATCCACAGAACACTCAAAAATGGTGTCATCCAGCAAAACGACTTTGCAGTACATGTTTCTGTGTCTTTTCACTGCTTTTTGGGCAGCTTTCAAATCCTTGTCTGCTTTGGTCTCCGGAGACTCCGGCTTCGGTTCTGGCTTGGCACCCTCTTCCTTTGCTTCCCCTTCTTCCCTGTCCTCAAGGTCTCTTCCCTCTGGATCCTGGTCGTCCCTCCTCTCCTCCTGAGCAGGCTGAAACCCCCAATTCAGAGGTGTCAAACAAACAAACAAACAAACAAGAATTCATTATCCCATTTTAAGCTGACCTGGAGCAGCAGCTGGGGTGACCAAGAGAATGGTATTAATTTTTAAAGCTCTTCCAAGTAATTTTCAAGTTTTCATTTAATAAAGCATGCAATAAAAAAGAAGTAAGGGTTGATTAAAGAAATCAGGGCAGATTACATCATGCATTCATGGTGTTAATGACAGAACCTTCTGGATTGGGAAGGTTTTTTCCCTCCCAGGCAGGATCCCCAGTGCTCCCACTGCCACTCTGGCACAGCTGTTGTTCCAGTGCACGGGCCCTTGGCATGGCAAGGGGGAATTGTTTTAAACTGACAGAGGCTAGATGGGATATTGGGAAGAAATTCTTCCCTGTGAGGGTGGGGAGGCCCGGGCACAGGGTGCCCAGAGAAGCTGTGGCTGCCCCTGGATCCCTGGAAGAGTCCAAGGCCAGGCTGGACAGGGCTTGGAGCAACCTGGGACAGTGGGAGGTGTCCCTGCCCATGGCAGGGGGGGGGATGAAATGGGCTTTAAGGTCCCTTCCCACCCAAACCATTGTGGGATTTTATGGTAGCAGTGGCACTAAAAGGAGGGTCAGGGCTGAGGTTTCGTGGCCATCGGAGCTGACCGAGCAGCTCTCTGCCACCAGAAAGGGAAGGCAGCCTCCACATCACCATCCCTTTGCCTACGGAAGCACTTTGCGAGCCAGTTTAATCCACTGAAACAGAAGAAAGAGATGCATTTTGGGGACGGGAGGAGGAAGGAAGCTGGGTTTTTTTTTTTTTCCCTCTGCTACTTCAGCAGGTTAAACAAGTTCATGGCAGGCTCTGACGATGCTGGAAGGGGCTGGATGCAGCAGGAGCACAGAGTTGCAGCAGAGGAAGAGCAAAACCTTGTCTCTCCAGCCCATCACATCTCATGAAATCACACCCAGGCACAAGTGCACAGAGGTATTTAAAAACTAAATAATGTCCACAAGCTGCTGACTTCTGTTCCAGCAGAACTGGGACAATCGGGAGCAGGGAATCAGTCAAAGCTCCTAATGCCCGTTGGTCAGCATTTATCAAACTGCAGCACCTCACAAATGCTTTCACAGCAGAAATATCTGCCGAGTGTCACAGTTCAGAAAGCCACTGACAGTGATCTAAAATAAGAACTGAAAAAAAAAGGCACAAATGCTTCGTCTGAAACGAACGGCCCATGAAGGAAGGCTGGGGTGCAAATTCACACGGGCTTGGGAGCAGCAAATCAGAGCTAAATAGAGAAAGAAATCATGCATTAAAAAACCCAGAATGCCTTGGGTTGGAAGGGACCTTAAAGCTCATCTCACCTTCCACTAGACCATGTTGCTCCAACCTGGTCTCAAACACCTCCAAGAATGAGTTCCTCTTGAAAATACAGTTTCTGGGCTGAAATCGCATGAAAATCTCCCACTCTTCCCCATCCTGCTAATCCCAACCCTCAGAGGTACAAAACATGAGCAGAGACCATCCCATGGTCTTCACAGGCTCAGAAATTTGGGAAAAGAAAGGAAAAGCTGTTACCCTCTCTACAAATGTGTAATTTTAAGGAAGTGGATTTACAATTATTGCCTACTGGCAATGCTTGAATTTGTAAAGTATTGTTCCAAAATTGAGCATTTGTGGGTATCTGAAGCCACTCTGAACTTAAAGCAGTGGGTAAGAAATCCAGATTTCACCCTACCTGGCTCCAGCAATACACACAGGTTGGTTGGGTTGTAAGAAATTCCCAGCTGAGGAGAAGGAATGCCCACCTTTTTCCACTCCAGGCTCAAGTAACAGCAGAGCTGTAACTACCCAAGGAGAAAGAAAGGGCACCCAGCACCCCCAAGTCAATAACCAGCCGCAGCTCAGTGAATGTTCCCTGGGGGCATTTCTGCCTCAATTTCTACTTTAAATTTTGCATGAAAAATGAGCCTGGCTGGAAAGAGCAGACGCCAAACAGGTCCCAGGAGCAGGGCTCAGCCCACATGCCATGCAGAAATCCCTGTCTACATGATGCATAAGCAGAAAATATTTATATTTGGCAGGCTCAGCACTAGCCCGGACCAAGCAGATGACCAAGTCCTAAAAGTCCGCGCTTGTGCTCCTTGAAGTTGAAGAAACCCTTTCTCAAATCCACGTACTCTTGCAATCTCCACCCTGACCTGCCTTGATCCTGCTCACACCAAGGACATCCTGACAATCAACCCTGGTTTTGAACCCAGTGAATGTGAACCCTCTGTGTTCTGAGGTGACATCCCAAGCCTCAGCAGAGCAATGATTCAGCACGGGGCATTTTAAATTATGGTGTGCAGTGTGAGCCCAATTCTCAGAACAGGTACTTTGCAGGGATGCAAGTGTGGGAAGTACACAATGAAACACAGGCAGCTGACAAGAGCCTTTTTGGCATCTCATGACCTTTTCTGATCAAGCTCACCAGCCTGGGATATGAAGTTTTTACAGTTTTGGCTACAAAGACACATTTTAAAGCAGCAGGCAGCATGTCCCACGGAATGGGGTGTTTTACCTGCGTTTCTGCACTGCTCAAGGAATGGAGATCCAGTGATGGGTCAGTTTTGAGCTCGGGCTCAGGAGCTGCAATTGGGGCTTTCACCAGGATGTCTTCATCAGGGCTGGCTCCTAATCCCGCATCTTTCTGGTCACCTCCCGCCTCTTTAGGAGCATCAATGTCTTTGTCCTCTTCGGACACCTGAGACTTGGGCCTCCTGAGGAAGGAGGAGAAGAGGCGGGAGAGACCCCGGCCCTCAGAGGTGCGACGTTCTTTCTTGCTCTGCTCCTCGTGTGTGGGGGTGTCCCCGTCGGAGGCCTTCTGCCTCTGGGGCTGCCTCTCCGGCGTTGGCTGAGGCCCTTCCTCCAGGGAAGCCTCTTGTTTCTGTGTTTCAGCAGCTCCTTCCTCCTCCTTGGCTTGCTGCTGCTCTGAGCTGTCAGCGTCGGCTGCCGGGCTCTTTTCTGTTGTCATGATGATGCTGTACGAGAAGAGCAAAAGGGCTCAATCAAGAGGTTTCCAATACCCATGTCCGACTGAGCTATTCAAACCAACCATGAGCACAGACACGCCATGTTCACCAGTCACACCCCCGTCACAGAACCAGAGTGGAAGGGACCCACAGGGACCATCCAGTCCAGCTCTGAAGTGAATGGCCTGTAGGGGGATGAAACGCTGGCTGACTCCAGCCTACAAAGTCAGCAAGAGCAAAGTCATTCCTTTTGCTACAGTTTGCTTTGAAGACAGTCTTTAAGGTCCCGTCCAACCTAAACCATTCTGGGATTCTACGATCCAAACACACCAAACCACACTGCTGGGGACAGGACCCATCAGTGTTGAGCAACTACACTGTTCTGCACAAGACAAATCCAGTGGAGCCGAGCAGGCTTTGGGATTCATGGGATATTTGCACTGCACTCTGGAAAAATGTCAAATGAAAAGGTTTCCAAACAACATCCATAATAGAGAGCAGATTTCCTCAGAGCTTGTGCTATTAAGCTGATGCAATGTTTATTTCAACTTTAGCCTGGGCTGCTGACACAAAAAGATGGAAATCACATGAGAAGAATATCTATTTAAGGTATAAAGAGGACCCAAAATAATCATGCTTTAGAGGGGATAGAACTAATCTTTGCACACCGCATCACATGTATCTGCAGCAATAAATTGCCACTGCTTACACTGAACAAATAGCATATAATCCAATATGCTTCAATCCCCCAGCCCAAGCCTCAGTGTATAAACATTTGCTCAAAATACACACTTAAAATTAAGAAACATTCCAAGATGTCATCCTCCCACATATTATTGCATTCATCAACTTTAATTTAACTCATCCTGATTGCTAAAAGAACCAGAGTGCTTGAAGGAGAAAAGCCCTCCCAGCTCTCCAAAGGACTTTCCCCTTGCGTTTAATGCAAACATTTCATATTATTTCTAATGCTGTGGTTAAACCAGCACAACATCATAGACTTTCCCTGAATTTTTTTTCTGCAGCAATGCAAATTTCCTGAATTACAAGGTTTGGTTTGGGGTTTTGGTTGGTTTTTTCACTTGGACTCAGCCCCACCAGCCAGCCTTGAGGATGAGCTGCAGGGCTCATTTTCACATGGTCTCCTGCAGAAGCAGAAGACAGAATTACATTCCCCTCGGTCAGCTGCTCTGGGTATTTCCAAACCAGGTGGAGTGGCAGAGTCCACTGAAACAGCAGCTTCCAACCTGCACCGAGGAAACAGGCACCCAAGCAGAGAACCTGCATCATGGGTACCCGATGGACCAGGGATGCTACAAGGCAAAGAGTGCCCAAACCCATGTGTGCCCAGATGTGTCTGCGATCAGTTTGCAGATGTCAGCACACGTGTGATTTGTCCTTGCAGCTCTTACTTCTGCTCCCCTTCCTCCTGCAATCCCTTGCCACAGATGCTGCTGGCCCTGTTAGCAACCCATGGCTCTTACTGCAGAGAACCCCAGCCACCACGCAGCCGATTTCTGTTCTCATCAGCTCTCCAAGAACTCCTGGAGATGCCACAAGGCAGTGGAGAGGGCAAGGACTCGTTCAGCCAAACACCCACCACCCGGAACCCACTATGCCAATGTCCAGGGCAAAGCTCCCAATGCCCCAGCATTCATGGAATGGAAGGGATGCTCTGCAAGCCTGTCCCACCACAATCACACACCGACAGCCAGCTCCCTCTGGCACCAGCTGTTGGAGCAGCCTGCTTTGTAGTTGCTTCCCACTGTGTTCGTTCTGAATAAATACATTCGTAGGAATCGTTATCAAAACACACAACGTTGGAGTTGCTGCTCTTCAAACCAAAAAGGCAGAACCAAGGCTTTGGAGATGACGTCGGTGGGGAGGGCACAGCTGAGGAGTAGCTCTTATCGGCCGCAGGAAGCCCCAGGGACAGTCCTCAAAGGAACGCTTCCTCTGGATGTACTTTTCTCTCTTTAAACACAACAATTTGGAACAAGATTTGTTGACTTGTTTACATTTCAAAGCCGCAGTCACAGACCCTTCCCGGCGCAGGAAGGTGGGTCTGGCTGGCGATGAGCAAACATCTCCTTGTCTTTCCTCCATCCCCCAAGAACCACGCTGCAGCTCAGCCAGATCCCCGCGGCAGCGCTGGGGATGCGGAGATGGGCACGTAGGAGCCCTTCCTTTCCCAATAAACATTTCATAGCTGCCAGCACCAATAACTCACTGGGTACAGCAAACATCTTGCTGCGAGACCCGAGTGCACTGCTCCAACGCGTGGGCTCCCAGCCGGCTCTCTCCCTCAGAAGTTTTATGCTCAGAAATGGTTTCCCCTACATTAGTCATCAAAAGCAAAGAGATTTGTAAGTAAGTAACAAAACTGAGAGGTTGCCCATGACAAGGGGGTGGAACGAGATGGTCTTTAAATCTTCCAATCCAAGCCAGTCTGTGATTCTATGATTATATAAGGAAGAAAAGGACCTTTCCTGTAAGGAGATGGGTGCCAAGTGGTGTTTTGTTTCCAACCCAGCCCACAGCAGAGCAGACACAAAGAGCGAGGTTCCTGCTCCACTGCTCTCCAACCCACCCCTTGGAGAAAGCACTGCCCCCAGCCAAACCATAAGCAGGTTTTTATTTAAATTAAATTTTTCTTCCCTTGCTATTCCACAAGGCAATTCTGCTGAGCCTGCAGGTGCCTCAGGAGCTCCCTAGATGCTGGAGGAGGATGCTCTGCTATTGTAGGCGCACTCAAGCAGTGCTGCTCACCTCCTGCTCTGAGCTGCCACGTTGTAAATACTTCATTTGGGGGGGTTTTCTTTGGTAGAGGCTGAAGGTTTGATGTCAGACAGCCTGTAAAAGGCAGGCTCTTCACAAGTCTGGAGCGGAGAAGGTGTTAAACACTACGGAAATAAGCAAGCTATAACAAAACTCAGATATGATCCCAGAGAGAGATTTTGGAGTAACAATCTCATCAGAAGAGAGTACAAATATGTATTTATATCTAAGCATTTTTAAGCTGAAGAAAATCCTCCAGATAAGAAGGCTTTGGCCTCAGGAAGCAACCTGAAGAGAAGGTAGTTAAATATTTCCAGAGCAGAAAACAGGCTTTGCCCTGCTGAGGACACCTGCACCATGGGCTGATCTCCCATTAGCAACATCCCCCTTCATCTGAACCCGGGGGAGGACCTGGACCTCCTCAGGAATGTTGGCACTTTGGTGATGAAGAGGGAACTCCACAGATCTTCTCTCAAAAGGCATCAGCAACTCTGAACACCAAATGTCAAAGCAAACCAGTGCAGGTGAACCTCCTGAACCTACTGTATCTGCAAAGACCCTCCAGCCCCCCAGTACCCGAGCCCCACAACCTCAGTGCTTATGCTTCTTTCTGGCCAAGGGCACAGCTATAGGGAACACACAGCATCTCTGTGGGCTTCGTGTAATTCATACATACTCATCCCTCTTTCCTGCATCAAAATCCTCAGAACAAAACAGACTCAAAAGGAGCACAAGTGCTCATTGCTCACCCTGCTCCCAACATACATGGTTCATTCATAAAATCATGGAATGCTTTGGGTTGAAGGGACCTTAAACTCATCTCATTCCAACGCCTTAGCATTGGCAGGGACACCTTCCACTATCCCAGGCTGCTCCAAGCCCCATTCACCCTGCATTAATTATCTGGTGAGCAGATGATGGCTGAATTCAGTTGCACCTCCACGTGGCTCCATGGGTTCTGCTCTTGCAGACATCAAAAGACAACCCCAATCCAAGCCAAACCATCCCCATTTTCCAGCCTGCACAAAAGCACAGAGATTTATCTAAAAGATTTTAGAGTAGCTCAACACACCACAACAGCTCCCTGTTGAGAAAGCCTTCAATCCTCAAGAGAAAGCCAAATCCCTTCCTTACGGCGCCTGTGCTCTGGAAGGTTTCTCATTAAGTGATGGCACCTGAGCTCCCTGGAAATGACAGTGCTGCTCATTTGGGCTGTTCCACGACAAGTTACAGAGGCTCAGAGAAACAGGAACATTTAGATATGTGTCTGTCACTCTCTCTTACCTGTCAGCCTACTTCAGTCTCTCTTATTTAGGCACCCAATAAGTTTAGTGACAACAAATTAAACCTATGCTGAAGGAAGGAGGGGTTAATTAGAAATCAGCAAGAAATTCCTGCCTGTGAGGGTGCTGAGGCCCTGGCACAGGGTGCCCAGAGAAGCTGTGGCTGCCCCTGGATCCCTGGAAGTGCCCAAGGCCAGGTTGGACGAGGCTTGGAGCAGCCTGGGACAGTGGAAGGTGCCCCTGCCCATGGCAAGGGGTGGGATGAAATGTGCTTTAAAGTTCCTTCCAACGCAAATCAGTCTGTGATTCTGTAAAAAATTATTTATGGCTCATGTCATAACTTACTTAATTCCCAGTGGCTTAGTCTTTCAGAGAGAGAAGAAAAAGGACTGTCCATGGGGAAGGTTCAGTTCTTGGAAACACAAACTGTCTCGCAGAGATGCCCAACACCAGATAACGGGTGGGACAAACTGTCTTGACCTTCCTACGCAAAAACGTGTGGCTTCACTGAATGCTGCTGCTCCGGCAAGAGCTGGAGACAATGATAAGACAGAAATTTCTGCTAGAAATAGGCAAAAATCAAATAGTTTCAGCAACAGTGTGGTGGGTTTTTTAAAAATGCGTTCCTTCCCATTTCATAATGTGTGTGAAAAGCACATAATTCACCAGGGAAACTACATAGAACACTGCTCAAAATAGAAAGCACAGCCTGAAAATTCAGTTTTGCCAAGACCTGGTGCACGTGCAATAAACCTGTGGGTGGGAGAGGAGGAAACTGCAGCTGCCACCAGCACGATTTGCTCCCCATGTGTGTTACGTGTCCTACATGTGATTTTTACTACAGTAAAGAAAACAGTGGACAGAGCTTGGAGCAACCTCATCTAGTGGAAGGTGTCCCTGGCCATGGCAGGGGGGTGGAATGTGATGGACTTTAAGGTCTCTGCCAACCCAAACCAGTCTGGGATCCTATGACCATAGCAGAGAGCTGTTTGCTTGGGGGTTTCAAACAAAGTAAGATATTCAAATGCAATAAAATAAGCCTCTCAACAGAAATTCAAGTAACTTTAAAATACTCTGAAGACTCAGAACCTTTCAGAATTTATTTAATACATTTTATTAGAGGAATAATTAGTGCTGACATTTTATAACCCCTCTTAGAGTTAACGTGCCTCATCTGTGCTGGTGCTTTGGATCCTGAACAAAAAGGATGCTGCCACTCAGTCTGACCCGGAGGGTAACAGGAGACTTCAGGAGCCTCATTGAACGGGGGAAAAATAAACCACCCAACACAACACAGATGGCACATTACAACTGCCCGGATTTAATTCTCACCAGACCAGCCCTGGTAATCTACTGCATGTCAGCAGCACCCTGCCCCTCTCCCATCTCCTGCTATCGTACAGCTTTTCTATTTAAATGAGGGCAAAAATAGTAGCTTACCATCTGCTGAAAGCAAATCATTTATGTCAAATTGAAGACTGGGCTTATAAAATGACCCAACTAAATGGAGCAGTAAGTGCATTACAACCGAAGGGAGCTGAGAGCTCCTCCTCCGTATCCTCAAAAATCCTCCTGGATGCTACAGAATTCCTTACATGGAAATTCACGGGCTTTGCTCATTGGTGAAGTGCTGAAATTTAAATGAAAACATGTACTTGTCACTGGGGCCTTGTCTACAGCGATGGGTTTGGAAAGGCTGCCCGTATGGGACCTCTTTGGAAAACTCACTTGAACTTGGAGCAGTTAGACCCAGAACAGACACGGAGAAGGCACGTGCACCAGGCTGCCAGCAAAATCAAGCTGCTCATAGACTATCCCTCCTCCCATTGCAACGTAGTAGTTGGCAAAAAAGACTAAGAAAAGCAGCAGTTTAATACAAGTGTTGTTTCCTATTCAGTAGCGAGCAGTAACTCTTGGGGTCCCTTCCCTTCTGCAGCAGAGGGCAGAGTAGAAACAACATGATTTGGTCTCAAACACACAGTGGCTGATGGGGCTTCTTCTGCAGAAACAACTCTCCAAACCTGCCTGGAGGACACAGGGGCTCAGCCTGGCAGGCAGCAGTCCCTCCAAAACCCTCCTGTGCTGAAGGAGCCGGTATCTGCCCAACCCGGCAGAGGGAGGGAGGGATCCATCCAAGCCCATCCCCACCCTACGAGCAGCTCAGCCCCTGCGTGGTGCAGATAACATCCTGGGGCTGCTCCCTCCACCAGCCTCCCATGGAAATGGGGAGCGCGAGCATCCAACAGGCGCCAGAAATCTGTGCAAAGAAAAGCAGCAGGAATGGTGCTTACAAAAGCACCATGAGTGAGCCGTTCCATCACAGGGAGGCAATGGCAAGGACAGGCTCCATCCCAGCAGGTCACTCCATCACAGCCACTCCTGACTCCACACCGAAAGAATACCCGGGGTGGCGGCAACAGCACAGCAGAGATGACAACGCCACCACTGCATGTGATGATGGCTCTCCCTGCAGCAGCGCTCCACTTGCTAAGGCAACAGTTCAACAGAAATAAGCAATAGATCTCCATCAGCTGAACAGGAGGATTTTTTCCATGAATTATTCATAAGGTTTTTTTTTTTCCTGCCTGAACACAGATGTGTTTACTTACACTGTGCCTCATTTACACTCAAGGTTTAACATAACAGGGCTCATATTCTTTCCTTGCAGTTTCCCAAGAACGGGGGCAAAGCACTTTTTGCTTTTGTTGTTCTCCCCCTGGTTGCTTCCAAACCAAAGCTATAATTAGAAGCCCAGAGGGCCCTGCACGCTCCTTTGATAAAGAGCTGCCTGCTAGATAAATACCACCCCTGCACACGCATACACACACACAGCGGTACAGAGGCACCTGCCAGGATGAACCGCTTCTGCACCAAGAGCCAGAATGCTTGATGCTAAAACCTCTTAACAGGCTCCATCGCCGACTGCCCCGGCTCACACACATGGGCTGTTCCTCCCCTGCGTGCCAGGGACATCACACTTAAGTGCTTCATTTGTTACTACAAGGCTGTAATGCAATTTGCATTCACCCAAGTGCCTCAAATACCTCTGCCACACCCCGGTACAACGCCTCAAATTCATTAAAAATAACCATAATCACGCAGTTATTCAGATGTTACTAGTGCACAAGAAATGCACAATATTTGAACTGTCTGAGGGAACCATTTGCAGGAAGGGCTGGGGGAACAAGCCTAGTGCTATGCTTGTTCTCCGCCAAGCCCTGATGAAAGCTGGCTGAAAAAACTGGATGAAAACATCCTCAATCCTGGCTTACTGCTTCAAAATTGCCATCAAATATCACAGAATCCTAGCATGGTTTGGGTGGGAAGGGACCTGAAAGCTCATCTCGTTACACCCCTGCCATGGGCAGGGACACCTTCCACTATCCCAGGCTGCTCCGAGCCCCATCCAACCTGGCCTTGGACACTCCCAGGGATCCAGGGGCAGCCACAGCTTCTCTGGGCAACCTGTGCCAGGGCCTCCCCACCTTTCCAGGGAAGAATTTCTCCCCAATATCCCACCTAATCCTACCCTCTGTCAGTTTGAGATCACTCCTCTTCGTTGTCTCACTATCTGCCTGTGTAAAAAAGTCACTCTCCTTCCTTTTTATAAGCCCCTTTAGGCACTGGAAAGGGCTCTAAGGTCTCCCTGGAGCCTTCTCTTCTCAAGGCTGAAGACCCTCAACTCCCTCTGCTTGTCAAGGACACTTAAGTTAGTGCTACACTACCCTAAGATGATTCCAAGACCTTTTCTCCTGACAGCAACAGTCCAAACATATTTAATGCACAGGAAACATCATTCTCCCCCACAAGAGCCAGCAGTGAGGGAAAACCCCAGGACATGGTGCCTACCCAGTGATGCCAGGGTCTGCCCAGGGGTGCAGCAATGTGGTTTTTGGCTGTTTTAATGAGTTTTAAGAAGTTGTACCAGCTGTCAGGCTGAGTTGATTTACCTGGTTTGCTCTCACATGCTCACTGCCACCATCGAGCAGTGATACAAGGACTGCAAGGTAACTAAAATTACCTTTTCAGTAATTATCAGCCTGAACATTGCACTTTTAAAGACTAATGACCTTTACCTAGGAGTACAGGAAGGCGCTGGCTGCAGTGCCTTTTCTTTTCTACAGAAAGCTGCAGATTATTTACCAAATTCCTCAATTCTTGGTTTTCTGGCCAAGCCCCAGTCACACCTACAGAGCAACACAGGGGATGGAGAAGCTGGAGATCTCCTCAGCATCCACCAGCATGAACAAACCAGATCCAGCACAGCCACGGCTGCCGGCTCAAGGCACAACTGTGGACAGCAACAGCTCCGAGGAGCCCAAGGGAGTGAGTCAGCGAGCAGGGGGGTTGTGAAGCTGAGTTTCGCTGGGTGGGTACAAACACCACAGGTATCAGCGCACAGCAGCCTGTGCTGCTCCTGAGCTGAGGAAAGGCTTTCTTTCAGGAAGGACCATCCTTTTCTGAAGTCTCCTCTTCTTTCAGGGTTCAGCATCCCATGCAACAGCACAGAGAAGGAGAAGAAATCCATTCCCACCACAAACCTCGAGCTGTAAACTCCCAGTATCACAGAAAGAACCCAACCTTCAACAATTTGAAAACCCACAAGAGCAGGCAGCTTGGTTTTAGAGCCCACTAAGAGCTAACTGAAGTCCCCCAACAAAAGCAGCCGAGCCCACTCCAAGCTGGCTGCAGCTCCCCAAGGCACAGAGCAATGGGGAATGCAAACTGGGATGCTGCTGACCTTGCCTCAAGACTGGGAACAGCAAACCATCTTCTGTGGGCACTGTGCACAGGAGGGAAGTGGGGAGACACCTCCTCCAGAAAGCTCCCCTCCTTTTTCTTCTCCTTTTTTTAAAAATATTGCAGGTGACGGTTAATTCTAAACTCTGCACTACTCCCAGAAAAAAACCCCATGGGGACAATCCTACTGCACATCTGCAGGCTCCTGTCCATGCCCAAGGAGAGCAGGCAAACATCCAAAACCCGGGTGTAACTTTGTTCCCACCAGACCTGGTCCACAGGCAACAGGCAGAAATCCAGTCACTCAGCTGTTCTCCCAAACACTCGGAGCCAGGAGTCAGAAGCTGTTTGTAAAGCCTCAAGGTTCTGACTCCGTTTGACTGGGACAAACTCCAGTGCCACTGGGGCCCCAGAAGGATGCTGCCCCAATGAATGCAGCACCAGAAGAACACTGCATGTCTCAGGAACACGCTTGGACACTTCACACGACCTCCATAGGGATGGTTTTCTTCCCATCTTTCCTGCTCCTGATGCTCAGTGACCACAAAGTCACCCTTGACCCTGGGGTGGCTCCACAAGCTGGGTAGCAAAGGAGAAGATGGTTCCTGGAAAATCAAGGCAGGTTTTGCAATGCCTCCCATGCAGAGGATGTTCTCCAGAATCCCTCCAGGGATCCTGCACCACAGGGCAGGTGACACCCGCTCAGAGTAAAAAAAGCAATGGGATATCAGTGCTTGGATTAGTGAGACATCCTCGCTGGCAGTCCCCATCCCATAACAAAGTCATTCTCCTCTTAGCGAGGCTAGGGAGAAGCCCTTGGTGAGCACAGCTTCCTAGTACTTCCATTGCACAATGTTCTTTGTCTCCTATTTGGCACAATTTGGCCTGTTTCATGCATGCAAAAAGCACCTCGGGGATGCCTGGAGGTTCTGCCCTGTGTCCTCACACACATCTCTCTTCTGTTTCTACACAACAAGATCCCACAGCACCATTCTGAACAGCCAAAGAGCTGGGGATGGGTACCGAGATGGTGGGAGACAGCAGGACACCAAACTAACATGGGGTGACACAACTGTCACCCTTCTGAGGCTGCACCCCAGCACAGCTGGCAGGGATGAAAATCCTCCCATCCCCACCAGGAACAGGAACTAAACAGAAGGGGAATGTGAAGCAGCAATTAAATATTATCATGTGCAGTCAGCAGTCAGTTATAGGCTCATAGCAGAGCAGCTCAGTCCTGTCACCTCCCAGAGCTGCTCCTTTCGTGAGCCAACAGACCAGCAGAACCCCTCTCACCCCCCCAAGACTCGGCCTCCAGCCATTTCCACCAGTCTGTTTTTTCCATCCAGCAGTGAAATCAGGCAGCTTTAGTTTTTAATCCCCTTAATTAGGGGTGTGCAGCAGTCTTCATTCCTTAATTACATCCATTGACACATCTGATGCAACACATTTACAAACAACCATTTTCACTGAAGATGGCTTTGAATCAAAAGTGCTGTCGAATTCCCACACTGGCTGTGCTGTGTCACCAACGGGAAGAAGACACAACGTGGCGTTCTGGATGCTTCAACGAGACACACAGCTTGGAAATGCTATCTTCATTAAATAATCACCTCTTTCTTTGGCACGATTCAGGTGAGTCCAGAGCAGAGAAACCACGGGCAGTCTGAGGCAGTGCAGTGGGAGTGCACCTCTCAGAAGTTTAGAGCAAAAAAGTGACCATTTGAGGCAATCCTCTCAATACTGACCCATGGGATGGAGGGATGGCATTTCAGTGCTCATCTTGATGGTTTTGGTCCATCACTGTTCAGTAGCTCAGTTAAAGGCGGACAACGGGATGCTCCATTTCAGCTGCTCAGCTGCCAGGAATCCCTGGGATCCTCTGGGAGAGCAAACATCCAGTGAGCACTTTATCACCCCCAGTTCTGCTGCAGAACCAAAATAATGACACTGACACCTTCTGCCTGCCCACGGAGCCATGGCAGCATTGTCCCACAGGGAGCCTGTGCTCACTCCTGCTTTGAATTACTGCCCCAGATCCCATTCTGATGCACTAATGGCTCACCAGGACACAGCAGCTGAGCTCCAGCCTGCAGCCTGGCCTATAAGCAGTCAGAAACAGTGAGCAGGATATTAAACACCATCTTGGGGGGAAGGGAGAGCATTGATTTAAAGAATGGGATGGAAGATAAGACGGTATTGTGAGGGTTTTTTCACCACTGGAGACCCATGTAAAGATCCATGCTGGTCCCCGCAGCACCCTCTGCTCAGCTCCAGCATCAGCCCTGGGTCACTGCAATTACTTGCACACAATGTACAAAAACATGTACACAAACATCACTTTCTTCAGACTACAGAAAGGAAAAGGAAGTTGTGTTCACCCTCAGTACCACAGGGAGGGGTCAGAAATACACTTTGCACCCACATTCAGCACTGTTTGCTCATATTTTCGGTTGCCGCCCTCCTTTCTGCACCGGATGGGTTGGTGTGGGAGGCTGTTGCGGGTTGTGATTTCACTGAACAAACACCAGCACGGCCACGTTCCACTGGCTCTCAAGAGGTGTTTTCTACCTCTTCAACACCCACCTTTGCCACCCAGCACACCATAGCAGGGTTAGTGCTGAGTATCACACTGGTGCTCCTGGATGGCCCTTGTGTTTCTGAACAAAACAACGCAGCACCTTCCCCTCCAGCCACACTTAATCCCGCTGATTCAAACACTGCTCCACCCAGGAGCTCCATGGACAACATGCACTAAAAGGATCTCTCCTACCCTCCTGTCTGGCTGCAGCAGACCCACTCTTTCTTCCACCACCCCCTGATTCCCTCCAACCTTTTCCCCACTTCCAGGGGCTGCCCAGGACCCACTTCCCATCCACTCACACCTTTCTCCTCAATCATCTCCCTGCGTTACACACCACACTGTGAGAAGTTTAACGTCCTTGAGGGCATTAAAGGGAGCTTGGGCATGAAGTCAGGTAGGCATGTGTGCTGGGGAAACTGGGGCAGCAACCTGCCATGGCACAGCCAGGACACTGCTGGCCACCAACCAGCTGAGAAGACAACAGTAAACAGCTTCCAACTGCTTTAACATTGCAATATTTGAAAGTAAATGAAGAGCCAAAGAAGACAAAATATTTCCTTTAGTAGGGATAAAGCATATGCAGGAAACAGCAGCTGGTTTAAATATCTCCCTATTAAAATAAATTGTACCTGGAGCTAGTGGTGCTTTCTGGATAAGCTACTGGCCTTATGTACACAATTCAGCATCCCACTGATATTTATTTTATGAGTTAGGTCTCAAAATAATCCTTATTATATTCAAAGTATGTGCTTGTGTGTATGCACACAAACCCCCGACAATATAACAGTGGTAAGAATGACCGCATGTTTTATTGGAGAAGCTTTGCTTATTTTTCCCTGTTTTATATTTAAATCCCAGTCGTGCCATTGCTTCATGCACAGCTGAAGCCTCATTGAGCCCAAGAGTGCTTCATCCAGCTGAAAGCTCCACAGACTCACAGGGACTCAGCATGGCTCAGGTATTATCAAGTACCAAAAGCAACAGTAAATTAAGAATAAACCGTATTATTCTCAGTATTTTGGAGCCAAAATCAACTGGTCTTGCCCAGAACTGAGGGCTAAATGGAGAGCCCCAGATAAAATTATGCTGCTAAAGGGCTGTGAGTCCCACAGTCGCAATTCCAGACAAGTGAGCCGCTCTTTTCACCATGCTGCTGACAGCAGGAGCCACACAACAATATTGCTGAAATCCACATTCATGCACCACAAGGGAATAAAATGCCACACAAATCCTCTTTTCTGCAGGCTCTGGTGATATCATTGTTCGGGTTAAAACTGCCATAAGACCCTTCAAACAAGGCCAGGGTGAAAGAGTGGAGAGAGCAAAAAGCATCGGTGAGCTCACCCAGGCGCCCCAGCCAGGCAGCTCCTGCCAAACCCGCTCTTTGCTCCTCCAATAAATATATTCTTAAACCACCTCCTTTGCACTTCCTTCAGGTTCTCTTTCTATACACACAATCTGAAGGTAAATAGTTGCCTGTTCCTCTCCAAGATGAAAATAATGAACATACAAACGAGGTCTGAGCGGGCTGAGCTAGCTCCGAGGCACCTCCTCGCCAGTGTAAGCTGTGAGCAGCACAATACAGAAAACAAAAGGAGAGAAATGCCTCCCCAGCTGCAGAAAGTGAGAGCCCTCACAGTGGCAAGAAGTGTGGTTCAACAGTAAAAAGCAAAAACAAGACAGAAACAAACGCAACGAGCTGGTCTCTAGTTAGGACATTGGTGCACGGCCTGAGCTCACTCCAGCTCCCCAGCTAAACAAGCTGCAAAAACTCTTTAGAAGTGAACTACAACTCCACAACAAGAACATTTCATTCTCTTATTCCTACGCATGGGAGATGTTCAAAAAATATCTGCCTTACCAGGCTGTGTCCCCTGTTCAGCACCTGGGGAAGGAGAAGAGGATCTGCTCTGCCCTGCTTGCAGGCTTCGGTTCGCTGCCTTGGCTTTGAAGCGCCTGCGTTGAGCACGGACCTCGCTGGCGTCACTGCCATGTGGATTTGCCGTTTCCCAGGCGTTTTACCTGCTGACATTGACTGCAAGCCTGTTTGTTTTATTTAACTGTGCTCCTACTCTTAAGCTACCATCCAATTACTGCTCCCAATTACTCGGCGCTCAAGAGCCGACATTAATTACAGAGTACCCTGCATACGAGGCTGCTGCCAGCTGAACTGCACGGAGCTGGAGCATCCAGGACCAGTCTCTCCTCTGGGAGAAGAAACAGAGATTCCTCATCTCAGTGGTGGATTAACAGCCCTGAGCATGAAGGGCAAGTTTGGTGAAACACTGGATGACCATCGTAGCCCCGATGCCCAGATCCCAGCAGCCCTTTGGATTCCCCACATATCCACAGCAATAAATATCTGGTTTTTCCTATGGGATTCAACAAAACACAGCACCAGTTCAAGCCTGGGGATGTTAACCCAGAAACTCCGGGATTAAGGCCACACGCCAGAAACAGCAGCCGGTGCTGTATAAATGCCCATGACTTTTAAGCGCCTTTGGCAAAGCACTCAAAACCAGGAGGATGGAGACCCCAAACTCTATGGGAGAAATGCCTGAATACTGTGGCCCTTCAAGCACAGGTCACTTTATACCAAGAACTGAGCTGTTCAGGAATTAACAACAGGCCTGTGAGGTTAAAACCCAAAACAACTCGCTGTACAGAGCCCAGGGACACAGGAGTACAGCGTGAGCCTTCGGGAAGGGCATGGAACACCCATTTGCCCTCACATAGTGGCCTCTGCAGACAGCAGCGTAACAAGTTATTTTGCAACTCACATTGCTCAGATTTAATAAACCTCCTAGTGCAAGACATCCTTCTACTGGACTTGGAGAAAGATCCTGTAAACTTTGGCCTTTTTTTTCCTTTCTACAAATAGATCTCTATTGCACAATGCACCGATGCAGTGCCACTTGCGTGAAACAGCGACATGCCAGAAGGAAACAGCACTTCGCCATGATTATCTACTCATTTTTAAACTGAATATTAGATTTTTTTTCTCAAAATGTGTTTCTCTTTGCATGGTGCAGTGCACTTTCAAAGTGTTTCACCAAAAGCACTGCAGAACTCAAGTCTTGACAACAGCAGGGAAGATCAGTGTTAGACTTTTAAATACATGAGGAAAAGTAAAAAGGTGAATAACTTTTCTCTGTGTTTCACTTCTGCTCCCAGACCTTGCCAAACACAAGGTTTTGAGAAAAATCCATCTTGTAGCACTGGAGCGGGGAACACCATGGTGGCTTGAACTGCTCACACCAGGGACATGCCTGCATGGGGACACAGGGAAAATGTCTCACATCTGGGACACCACCGGTTGAGTACTGTGGAGCAGCAAAACATGCTTCTATAACCCACAATATATTTCATATTAAGAGCAGCAATTAAATCAATTAGTGGTCACCCAGCAAGCTGCTACTTTACAGAAGTTCATTTTAAGCAGCAAAACCAACTTCCAGCATGGTTTAAAATAAGAAGGTGCTACACAGGCATACACATGCTCATGACATTGGGAAATCGGGAATGGCTGCATAGGCTTTTGGTGCAGGTGGCTTATACCAAACACTTCATTAGTACCAGATGGGTGGATCTCAGATTCCAAATGAAACACACACATCCCCATTTACAGTGATTCAACCCAAAAAAGCCAGTCCTTCAACTAAAATGCAAGTGTCGAATCCCCATATTTCTCCGCAGTAAGTGCAGAACACATACATGATCACTGCAAAAGCCAGAAGGGACTGTGCTGGGTATCACACTGGCTAATTACTTGTGTAACAAATTATCAACTTAAAAATCAAATATCTGCACTGCTCCAAGCTGAATTTTTTCCCAATTTGCATTTTTTTCCAATTTGCATTTTTAAAAAAATATAATTCACTGGAGCAGCAAAGACACTTTTTTTTTTTTAAACATAGCAACAAAATTCAAGCCTATTTCCCAGAGCACCATCAAAGAGCTCATCACTGCCGATACAAAGAGGTCTGGATCTTTTTGTGTCTGGGAATCAACCCTTAATTTTAAGTTTTCGCAAAGCCTGTTCTCTTGTTTTCAAGAAACTTGCCCCATCCTGAGCTCTAGTGACTCATCCCCAGACGTCTCTGACTTGCAGCACCTGAACTGACTGCACCCATGAAACACCCTGTGACTAGGCAAAACCACAGTCCATGGGTGGGAAAGCAAGGCAAGGAGATTAACTCAGAAAAATAGACAAAAACTGCATGTTCCCCAGTCACTGTTTCTTCTGGAGACATGGAACTGAGCAACTGCTGGGCTTGGCTGACATGGGGATGTTGAGGCGATGCTCAATGTCGTGGAGTGCAGCCGGCTGCGTGTCTGCCCTGCTTTCGTAAATCACAAGTGCTCTTGCTCCAAATAGCAAAGCTCTGACAGTGCTTTACAACAGAGAGGTTTGTGCTTTTCTCTCTCCACTTGTTTTTTGTTTTAAAGAAAGGTCTCAAAATATTTTCTCAGGGAGTGTTTCTGCTGAAGGGAATTGGGGAAAAACACAAGCAGATACTTGAAGTAGACAGGAACCACCCACTCACAAACCTCCTGTTTCAGAGGTGCACAGCTGCAGCTCCAGTTCATGATCTCTCCCCCCCCCCCAACCCCGTCTAGAAAATTTATTAGAACAAGAGTTTTTAGTAAAAAAAAAACGTTTTTCACCAATCCTACAGTGTCCCTCTAGTGGTAAAGCTGAAGTGCTATGAAAGTTACAATTAATCAAACCTCATCACTCCTTGGTTTTCCGTCACAGCCAAAAGTTTCAGAAGGTTAAATTGTTTCCAAAACAAGCACAGTCTATCAACAGTTTTTCAGCTGATTTTGTAGTTAATACATCAAAAGGGCAGAGTTCTTTGTTTCCTTACATTTGTGTTTTCAAAGGCCAGGCAGGAGGTGGTACCGCTGCACAGCAAAACCAGCGCTGAGCACCTTTTGCATCTGCTCCTACCACAGGAGTGATTTACAACCGTTTGTGCTGAGAAATCATGAGAAATGGTTAATGTACAACCACTTCCCCCAGTAGCATCAGCCCAGAAAACAGAGTCAACCCTGTAACCAGGTCAGCACCTCGCCAAGACACCGATGAGCTCCATGCACACCTTCCAACCTTCCGAACCCGTGTGCGATGGAGCTGCAGGCACAGGGCGCTGGCACCTCTCCTCCACCTGTGTCTGCAGGGAACCCTATCACTCGCACAAATGCAGCTGTGCATCTACCTCAAAAAAGGAGAAAAAAGTTTAATTCCACTGTATTTGCATATGCTGTATATAATATAACGTATTTGCATTCCCAGATCACCAGCCTTTGCTGTGATTAGCACTGTGCAGATCAAACCCACCAATGCAATAACCAAGCAATGCTCACGCTGGAGAGTCCAGCTCAATTATAAAAAGAAATAAACTGCAAGAAAAGCATCACAGTGAAATACCAAATTTCTCTATAATTGCAAGCCTCCTTGCCTTGTGAATTCATCCCTCATGTCCATTATCTACTCCCATTCCTGCCTCCGGAGGCATGCAGGCAAGTAACACTAATAGATTCAGTTTCCCTGAGCTCTCCCTCTCGATTCATCATGCAATGGGGACTTTTTTTTAATAAACCACATCCTTGCAAAAGGAATATCACCATTGTCATCATCAGGGTAGATGAAGAGAGTCAATCATCATTTTTAAATAAGCCAAGAGCAGCAGCTGCAAAACATGAAGCCACTAACACTGTCCATGCCACTGCTAGTTTCCCCACTGGCATCCAGTGGGTGTTTACAGGTGGGAGCAAGAGCACCTGAACCAAGAAGAGGAATGTTTTCTGCATTGGTGCCCGAAAACTGAGGGGATGGGAGACACCAGCTACTCAAAGCATCTTGCTTCAGAACAAAATAAAATAAAAAAGCTTGCTCCAGTGTGTAAGCAGAGGAAAAAAGGTGAGTTTTTGAGATGAACATGCTCAGACACCACAAGTCCCTTGGGTTCTCATTATCAAGGGGATGAAGCATCCCAAACCTCACTGAAGAGAGGGGCAGGGATGATGTTCTGCACTGGGATGGGCACAACAGCTGCTCTGACCTCATCAGCCAACCCCAGCTTTATTCCACCATTTCCTGGAGGAGCGAAGGAAAAAGCAGGGATGGGTGGGAGCAAACAAACTGATACTGCCACCCATAAATGAAGTGGTTTTTGAAGGCAGCATCTAGGTAGACCTGATGCAAATAACAGAAGCAGCAGTTACAGCAACAACAAACCCCTCCAGAAGTCCGAAGAAACTATGGCACTCACTGGAAGCAGTATCAGAGGAATTCAGCACGTGGCCATTTTCCCCCACTATCGCCAGCACACCCTCCCCAAGTTGATGCAGTTGCTCCCACTGCAGATAAACCCCCTTCTCCAGGGCCATCCCTACAATATTAAATTTTTCAGAAAGCCCTGAAGAATGAAGCCAGCTTATCTGTGTAAGTCAGCAAACCCACGTGTCTGCAAGACCCCTTTTCCATCATGTTTAAACACCCAGTGGGGGGCTGGCTGCACATGAAAATCCACAGAAAAGCAATATATTTGTACCCTACATACTTCCCCTCCCAAAACAGTTTCTCTTTCTAGTTGTTCCCCCTCTTCAAGAAAGTGTGGGGGTCCTTAAACCCTTTTGACTAGAAAGACATATAAACAGCTGAAAACTCGCATTTTCTCTACACCTGAACTCTTCTCCAGGCCCCAAAAGCTTCCAACTTTTCCTAGATGAAAGTTATTCCTGCAGCTGGACCAGGCAGCCCACACTGAGTTTATCATGTTGCTACTTCATGTGCTTATTCACCAAGACTCTCACGAGCTTCTCACCACACACACTCACTTTCAAGTTGGTAGTTAGAGATAAAAAAGCAGCGATATCAGCATCGGCCACCAGCACCAATCCCAGGAGGAATGGAGGGACATGGGAGCAGTGCTGCTACTTCCCAGGAGGAGGGATGGAGGGGTACCAAGGAAGTGCCTGGTACTCATCCCACCTTGGTTTCTCCCTGCTCAAATTGTAATACGTGCTACTAAGGGTCCTAAAAACACTGTTCTCCTGCACGGAATGTGACCCCTTCCTCCTACCCCTGTAGGAACTCAGCCCTCAGTCTTCTGCCTGTGTCAGGGTATGTTTACATGAAAAATGGCCTTTTGACTGCCTCTACACACTCACACACACTCATGCAGGAGAAAGAGGGATATTGGTTAGGTGACTTTTTTTGACTTCACACCAACAACCACCCCTGCAATTTAAACACACAATTTTCATCTTGCCCGTCCATCACTGACAACCAACAGTTGTAAAACAGGTATACAGGCCAGAAAACCTCGGCCCAATGCTGGGTTTCAAGACTTTTCAGATCAAATGAGCAGCTGAGTTTTCATGTACATGAAGGACAGGAGGACTCTCTTGTCCCAGGAGGATGACAGCTCACCACTGCTCTTCTCCAAGGGGCTGCATCCCTGGGGGGTCCCACTGGCTTGTGTGTGATGTGCGTGTCAGGGTGACACTGCCAGTATGTGTGTCTTGGCAAACACGACTAAAACACTACGTGCACACAGAATCCAGTATTTAAAGGACAGACCGGCAGTTTTTGTTTGGGGATTTAAGGGAGGTTTTTGTCAGTCTGAAAAATGTCACCCTGAGCTGCCTCCGCACCTACTAAAATTTGCATTTTCCCATAAAGCCCCAGGGCATCCTGCTCTCCTCTGGCCCTCGTGTTAAGAGGGGAAATCAGGGATACGCATTTAGGTGAGATACCAGGAAAAGGTTCTTCCCCCAGAGGGTGGTCGGGCACTGCCCAGGCTCCCCAGGGAAAGGTCAGAGCCCCAAGGCTGCCAGAGCTCCAAGAGCATTTGGACAATGCACTCAAGGATGCATAGGGTGGGATTGTTGGGGTGTCCTGTGCGGGGCCAGGAGTTGGACTTGATGATCCTTACAGGGCCCTTCCAACTCAGGAGATTCTATGACATTGGTTATAGGGTGCTCTTATCCATTGGTTCAGGAACTGGAAGGCAGCATGCAAGGCAGGGCTGCAGGAGGAAAAATATTTGCTGGCTAGGGCAGCTGAAGCTGGACCGGAAAGATTTTTATCCTTCCATGAACCAGCCCCTGACCAATGACAAACAACTCCTAAAACTCCCCAGGAATGGTTACCAGCTGCATGTTTCTCATTTTCCAAGTGCCTGGCTCGTGGCACTGCAGGCAGCTCACAGAGGCAGAAACTGGGGCTGGATGGGGGGGATGGAACATAAAATGTTCCATCATGCTCCGTGTCAAAGACATAAAACCAAAGCACCCTTCAAGCCGTCTTGGAGCATCCAGACCATCTCATGAGTGAATTGCAAAGACCAGTTTATGCTTTTGATTCATTTGCACACAGGCACTGCAGATGAATCCGGGTGGGGATTAATTCTGTCTTCAGAGCAGAGTTTGAATAGCAGGGAATAAATACAGCCTGGAGCCCTGGACACAATGGGATGGGACTGTCCCCACTTACACCACGCTCGCTCTCACATTCAGTGATACACAGGCCCCAGGGGTGAAAAGTCCATACGGAATCATGCTCCAAAGCCACGCCAGCACGGGAAGGCGAGGAGATGCTGTGGGACCAGCAGCAGCACACGCCATCTTCCACCTCCAAGGGTTTGGCTCTGCAATTCTACTATAAAGCCACGTGAGCAGCTTAGTTATTTATTTAACTAAAAGCTTTTAATTATCTCTCTCACACACACACACACATTCCATGGGGCGGGGAAGGAGCAGAATAATCAGCCTACAACCAGTGACCGGCAGGTTCAAAGGAATTGTGGTTTTCATAGAAATAGCTAACTAGCCCAATTCTTCTTCCACTCCTTTCAAAGCGTACTCCCATCCCCAGGCTCCAGCCACAGCATGTTTTGCTGTGGTTACATCTCAGGCTGAGCTAATCCCTGTAAGAAGGACTCGATTTCGACAGAGCAAAGGATCCTCCGCAGGTCTGGGCTCCAAGTTTTTTCCCAAGGCAGCCATGGAGGGTTATTCCATGGTGTGACCCTGCCTGAAAGCCAGGCTGACATCCCATGGCACTCACCCCCACCAGCAGATGAACTGGGCTGCTCCCCAAAAATACACGGGTGGGAGGGAAGCACCCAATGCTGTGGCCACAGCCATACAACCAGGCGGCCATGGAGCTCTCCCACAGCCTGCAAGGAGAAACACTCCCCTGAACTGTTCATCTTCCTATATCTTTTAGGCTCTGCATTGAGATCAGGGAGATACAAAATTCTCAGTCCCCTCCAAAAGCACCAGAGTTCAAGTGCTGTGAGACTTTATAAATTATAAATTACAAACCACTGCTGTCGACGTTTGCTCTGAGCACAGCAGCTAAAGCAAGCTGGCATGGGAATTTGTTTAAAAATCCTGGATCAGAAATGCAGCAGAGTCTGGAATAGCATGCCCTGGAAGAGTGTGATTGCTTGAACACACCCCCCAAGCCCATACAATTTCCCTCTCTGTGGAACTGCTTCATTTTAAAAAAAGAAAAAAGAGAGAGAAAGATTTAGTCCATCTACACAATCTACATGGACAAATTAAAAGCATGGGCTTTTAATACAGAATGTGAGTGGCATTACACAAGCAAAAATTCACATAAACAGAAAACAAGCGTAAACAACCGACTGAACGTAAAGAAACTAATAATATTAATCTGGATTAAGTACAAGCCATGAACATTCCTACCTAATCCATCTGATGGACAAAGATAAATCCCCGCTATGCCACATCCTACAGTTCTTTGCAACTTAAGAAACCACAATACTGATCAAAACAGTAGTAGATAAGACATATAAAGGGAAATCTTTACGTGTCGCTGCCTGCTTAATCTACACAAGATTACAGCAAAAGCCAAGCACCAAGAAAGAAGAATAATCATTGCAAAAGATCCCCAGGCCCACACTGCAATTTCTTCTCCCGATGCAAAGCTTTACATTCAACTTCCCCAGAGAAACACAGGACAGCAACAAACACAGCTCCAAGCCTGAACAACCTGAGTATCTGCTATTCCTTAACACTCCAGGAAAGTTGCACAGAAGTTAGAGGGAAGCCAATAGATCTGCAGTGGAGTTTAAAAGTAAAAATTAAGGTTTATGATAGGAAATTATTTGCATCCATAGGGCTGCTGCAGGGACCCTCACACTTTCCTATTAAAGCCTTAGATTCATCACAGCTTATTCTCAGGAATGTAAAAGCAGCTCCAGCAAGTCCAGACGCTGACCCAGTGTGGCACACCAGTACAGCCCAGCTCTAGCTCCCCACTGCAGCCCCACACACACCTCCATCCACAGCGGGGTGGGAAGCTCCCACTAGGAGCAGGAATCCCTGGCCTGGATACCTGGGGAGAGCCCAGATTTCTCCCACCCATCATGGACACAAGATCTCTGAGCATCACCAATTTCTAGGGCTTTTTCCAAGAAATAGGTGAAATATGGCAGTAAGGGGCTGAAGCAAAACCCATCCTGCAGTGACACAAGTACTGTCACGGTTCCCCCAAATGAAGAGGCTCTCAGCACATACCCCTCATATGGGAACACAAGGAAAGGTGTTTCTCCTCAAACTCCTAGTCAGATGCTGCGGACATTCAGCCAACACTTCCACTGAACCGCCCCAAGGATGAAGAGCCAGAGGTTCACCTGCTGACTCCAAAAATCCAAGATTCCTTTGAGAGGCCAAATAACTGCTGTGAAAACCTAGTACAGAGCCACTGCTTTCCATCAGCAACTCTTCTGTACACAGAACTTTATTCCACCACATTACGTGCCACATGCACAACATCATCACCATCATTCACTTATCAATGTATCAAAGCACATGGAGCATCCCAACATCCCTGCAAGCTACCCCGGCACAGCAACACTTTGATTTCTAATAAATGAATTTGTAGAGGTGGTTGCTCACTAGATAAGCCGCATCCCCACCAGTCTATGTCCCATCCATTCAAATATCTGCTCAACAAGCAGTAAGCGGTGTGGTAGGAGAGACGGGTTTTACCACTTTCCGATAATCAAATGCTGTCAACTGAAAAGCACTGTGGATGCTCATGCAGAGCACACGGGCACTTGGCAGGGAGATACCAGCGCCAGGAGCTGTAGGTTTGGAGTATCATTCCCAAAGCATTTTTAGTCTTTAGAAACAAACGGTGTTTGGAAACAGGCCGAGAGGAGTCCTTACTCCTCAGAATTGCTGCTTCCCCATGAAATGCTTTGCTTCCGCTAAGATTTTTTGTTTTAACTTGCAATTGTGAAATCAGACGAAAACACAGGTAATTCCTGTTCTCGTCATCTAAATTGATACAGGAAATAATGAATGTGTTTATATTAGGAAAAAAATAATCCTTCTCTCTGTTTCATATGGCTCTAATTGAGTTTTCAAGGTAAGGAACACTATGTTTATCCTGATATTTACCTTCCGCAGCAGATTATGTTTGTCCATGGGAATCCTAGAAAATCCTCACCTTCTTTATTAAGGCCATGACAGCAGAGCTATGCAAAGGACCCCACTGCCTTTTAAACCGCACCCAATGCTCAAAATTGCCCCAGAAGTGCAACTGAAGATGCAAGATGATGTAAAATATAAACATCAAGGGTATCAGCATCACTGACGTGCGACACACAACCCTTAACCACCACCAAAATGCTGCAGGAAAACCTTCAATTCATTAAAAATATGGCTGGACCAGCCATTAAAATAGAAAAACAACCTACTTTGGATATCCACAAAGCAACCTTTGAAGCGAAGGGAGCAGCTCCTGGGTCAGCGACACATGAGTTAGCTAATTGTGAAAGGAATTGCACTCCACAGCAGCAGCAGCAGCTGGGGCAGAGCCCCTCCACATCCCTCATACAGACCGAGCATATTCTCTGCCCCACAAGACCTTACAGGGATTATTTTTACATGTCTCAACTGTGAATAGGAATCACTAACTCAAAGACCATCCCTCCAGATCTAGCAAACTAAGGCAAGCAAAATCCAGCGTGTTTAAAAAGCCTTCAAATCCCAAATGGAAAGAGCAAGGTAAGGCAAAAATGGGGTTTGTGGTACTGTTCAGAAATAAGATTTTCATGAAACAGTTTGGATTGGAAGGGACCTATTTTGCTTTGCTTCTCCAGTATCTTAATTAAATTAACACACAGAATTATAATTGAACCAGCATAGCACCTATCCCAGAATTTGGACAATCTCTAAGACATTTTCTCTTCACCACCAAGCATGCAATTCTTGAATAACCATTTACACAGCCACAGAGGGGAGAGCTGCCAGACCCTGCCCAAAACCAGCTTCCCCAAACCAGTGCACAAAGGGTGAACAAGTTCCTTTTCCCCAAAAAACACGGAAGTGAGGACTTGGGACACTTGCAGCTGCAGCATTCAGAGGTGGTCGAGGTGGATTTTAACTCATTCCAGACCCTCTGGAGTCATTTTCATTACAAATGGTGCCTCGCTGGAGATAGGAAATAAAAATACACCTTGGTGGAAAATCCAGTTAGCTGAAGAGCATTGCTTCCCAGTGGGCTAAGGTGTTTTCTTGAGCTAGAATTCAGAGAAAAGCAGACTGCACAGACAGGAAAGAGCCCTTGCCTGACTGATGCCAAACCACAGCATCCACATTTGTCCCATGGGTGGGTGAGCAGGCATCTGTCTGTGGAGCCCGAAAGCACTTCCCCGACAGCCCTTCCCCGACATATCTCCTTCCTCCTCCTCCTGCACAATGGACTCTGGCAGAGCTGGGGATCCCAGCTCGGCCGGGCAACCCCGCCCCAGCAAAGGGGGACACGGGGTGCCAGCTCCCCTGAGCTGTGTGTCCCTATCCTGCTATCCCCATTTCTTGCCTCCTGCAGAATCTGCCTCGGGCTGAGCCTCAGCCTTTTAACTTCCAGTACTCCATGTCACACGCAGCCCCACGGAGCGCTCGCACATGAGCTGCGCACACACACACACTGTGCACACACAGATACACCGGATTCGGTCACACAAATACACACTGCACGCGCAGATACAATGGATTTGGGCACACAAACACACGCTGTGCACACACAGATACAATGGATTCGGTCACACAAACACACGCTGTGCACACACAGTGCAAACACAGACACACTGCACACACACAGAGTGTGTACACACATATACATGGCGCGCACAGAAACACCGCGCACTCTCACCTGGTGTGTACAGACACACGGTGCGCACACACGCACAGATGGCACACGCACTGCGTATACATGCAGTGCTCACATGCACAGAGCTCACAGCAGTCACACCACACACCCCCGATACAAACCACACACACACACAGGGTGCTTGTGCAGACCACGCGTGCACGCTCCGACACCCCACGCACATGCACCCTTTACACGCATAGGCACATTGACCGCACACACTCGCTGTGCAGATGCACCTTGCGCAGATGAGCACACGCACTCACACACGGTGCACAACCACACACGCGCACATACACGTGCCCACCCGCACAGAGACCACGGGCACGCACCGACCCGCCGTTTGCGGACAGGGACACAGCGACACAGCGACACAGGGACCCG
>VZRV01004839.1:27158-45609 GCA_013398115.1 Falcunculus frontatus | reverse complement strand
GGTGATGGTAGCGGGGGGGCGATAATTTGGCGCAGCACGGCCCCGGTAGGAAAGGGGCAGGAGGGGTCCTGCCCGCCGGTACCGCGGGCCGGCAGCGCCGCTCCCCTTCCCTCCGTGACCTAGATTTTAAATACCGTTCGCTGCCTCCCAGAGAGAGTCGTGGCTCAGCTCTGAAGGGAGACCCGGGGTTGAAGAAGCAAGGAGGAGTGTAAGAAGAANGGGAGTTGGGGTTTTCTTTATGCTATTATTATATTCTTCATTTTTTTAAGCATAAGGCTGTTCATAATCGGACAGGTACTACCTCAGTCTGTGGCAAGCCAAAAAAGTGACAATTGAGGTCGCAAGCGCTTGGTCAACAAGAAACCTCCCTGAGGAGCTCGCCCTGCTCCTGCTCTGGAATCCCGCACCTACAGCATGGACTGGGTTTTCCTCACTTACAGCTAAATTAGAATCAGTTATTTTTATCAAGCAGAGCTGTCCAGCTCTCCCTGCTACGTACATCAGAGCAAAACACGCTGCCCAGTGCCTCTTGAGCACTTCCAAAGGCTCCAGCAAGGCTGCTGCCAGCTTGCCCAGCTCAGGAACCAAATCCCCCTCAAATATTTGCACAATCCCAAAATACGCCTGGCACCAAGGTCTCAGGCACATTATTCTGCTTGGATTAAGAGCAACTGCCCTGCCTCTTCATCAGCAGACAATACCCAAGGCTGATGCACACCCTGGCTGGGACAGCTCCATCACCATGCTGAGCCCTCACTGGTACCGACCTAGCAAGGACCACTCACACACTGAGGGCATTTGTGCTATATGGGAGCTAAAAATACCCAGAATTTTTAAAAAATTAACATGCTTCTCCCACCTATTTACCTCTTCTCCTTTATGCGTCCATGACATTCAGCTCTGCCAAGAAGAATGGGGCAGCTCCCCTTTGTCTCAGTGTTGAGATCACTTACAAAAAGCTCCTTAATGAGAGGGAAGACAGATATTTTTGCCTTAAATCTGGACTACTTGGTGGTTTCCTTGGACTCAGATGAGCACATTTGATTAAAAAAACACAGGCTGGGAAAGGTCTGGCAGCTCTAAGTCACTGCTCCTACATTAGGAACAGGTAGTTCCCTTGACACATGCCCTGAAGCTGACTTCAGTCCCCAGTGCAATAAATTAACACATTTTAATAGCCCAGGCAGTGCATGGAGGAGCGTCAGATGTTCAGTGCTGACCCACCACAACTGCTGCCTTTGCTACTGCTCACCCATGGGTGGGCTTAAAATACTGCCAGAAGAGAAATATGAGTCCAAAGGGCTTTGAGGAGAAAACCATGGAGCAAAGAAACCACAATTTTTGGTTGGCAACAGCTTCTTGCAACTAAGAAAAACAAGCAAACAAACCCACACTGCTTCATCGTACACCACACACAGCAGATTACGTGGAGGAGAGACCAGGGCAACAAAAACTTCACATCAAAGCGGTGATTTAACACCACATAGCGCATCATCCACCACGCTCAGATCACCAGATGATCCCCAACTCCATCTGCCAGCAGCTGAGAACAGAGAGCAGCAGCTCCTGCATTTTGTATTCCCAGGTGAAGCTTTTATCCACAGGGAGCACTAGTGCAAGCTGCCGACATGCTGTGCATGAGGGCAAAGGATGCTGTCACCTCTTCAGACCCCAAACAAATGGCTGAGAGCTTGATTGGCTCCAAAGCTAAAGGAAGAGAAACTAAAACGTTGAGTTATCAGATATGAAAAGAGGCGCTTGGTCTATGCCATGAGAGCCTGAAAAATGTTCTTCTAGAGCAAGGGGATCTGAGCCTACACCAAAGCAGTTTTTTATAGGGAGCAGAAAATATGTGGAAAAAAGGAAAAAAGAAACACAAAACCACCACTCTTGTGCACATGGAAATACACCCATCACCACCACACTTCTGCTGGAAGTCACTGGCTTAGCTTCTTTTTCCTTCCTACACAGCCCCAAACTGACCTCTGAAATCTCATAGGAAGTAATGGAAATTTCTTAAATTTCTTCACTGTAAGAATAGTTTGCCCTGTGCCAAGCCCAGATTGCAACTATTTAAAGAACTCTCCCAGTTACAACTGGTTTAAGTCGCTTTATGGGAGTCATTTAGAGACTTAGAATTATTTTAATAAGTCAGGATTTCTTGGTATTTGCCTGCTGGATATAGGAATAAGGACAGGAATTATACTCATTTTAAGCATGTGTTTGAGGTCACTAAGGCAGAGGTTGTTCCTCGCAAGGTGAAAGGCCACTGGGAGCACTCAGATCCTGATGGATTCGGTCAGTGCAAACCAACTGGGTCATGGAGAACGATACCAAACCTTGCCCTCTGCCTGGGTAATGTGCAGGCACTTGCAAGCAGCTCAGCAGGACACACTGCAGCATCCTAGGAGCATCCAGACAGCAGATTAAATCCAGCTCAAGTAAGTTCTTCATAGAACAGATCTTTGTAAGATGATCTAGCACTCTGTAGGTCCCACAGGATACACTGCTGGTAAGATTTGTTGTAAAACAGGGCTCCCAGTTTATACCAATGCTGGGGAACACTGCCCAGAGCATTACTGGCACAACAGTAAAAGGCACAGAGCTCTCCTCTTTGCCCTGAGGAGCTTCTCCAGTGAGGAATTCCCAATCTAAACAAAGTAATTGTGCATCACACTGGTGCTGTGCTCCCTCCCCCAAAGCAAGCAGGATTTAAGGAGAAGAGAAATACTCAGGATTACACCAAGTTCTAAGAAAACAAAGAAATTAAGCTGGTCAGATGAATCCTTTATCCATCCTGCTCTAAATGAGCTGTATTACACACACGTATGTGAACACACAGCAGGCACACTCTGTTTCTGTGCCACGCTCACAAACTTTGCAAACAAGTGACAGTCTCCATTGCAGCAGCAGCCATTTCACAAGAGCAAACAAAGTGGGAGGAGAGCAGGTGGCTCAGTTTTGCCAGCTGCTGGCCCTCTGCCCTTGGCTCCTCTTCCATCTTTGCTGTCACCATCAGCAGTGCTGATTTGGCCATGAGCAGAAGACAAGAATGAGGAGGAAAGGAAACCTCCCTTCGACTTCTCAAGCTTTGTGTTCCTGTAAAATGGTAATCTAGAATTAAGATATTGCAGGTAAGTGATTCACCTGGAAGGAATGGATCCTTCAACTAATGCTGCATATCTTCCCTGCCCACCCCTCTCTCCAGCACAGAATTCACTGCTGAAAAAGCCTCTGACAGGCTGAACTGCAAACTCAAGGAAATTTCACTAAGGTCTAGAACACTCTACAATGCTTTGCTACAACTCGTGCGTGTACAGTGAAGGCAATCTGGAACATCTACACTCACCTGGCTCTGTATCAAGTATTTAACCAAAGATTAAATCTAGTCCAGCCCATCATAACACTCTCCAAAACCAACATTCATTGCTGAGATAGCTATTAAAGGGCCAAGGAGCACTCTCCACAGCTAAAGAGACTGAGTGATTTAGGTATTGGAATCACACTCGGCATCAGGGCAGTTCACCTTCAGTTTTGCTAAATCCAAACTGCTTCTCCCATCCTTTTCTGTGTGGTTTCGTTCTGGAGAGTTTTCTTTTGTTGGCTGTAATTTGTAGCCTTTAAAGGCTGCTGTTGCTAAACTAAAACCGTGTGTTCTTTCCTGTGGGCAGAAGAATCCAATATTTGAGCCATTAGATCTTTTTGGTACTGGGCTGGCTCATATGGATCCCTTTTGGGCAGATGGCGAAAGCAGAGGGGGTGGCTGGGAACTAAGTCTGTACACCCAGGAATTCCCATCCCACCTGCAATCTTGTTAATTCATAGAAAAAGCTCCTGTCATGGGTTTCATTGATTTCTATGAAGCTGATGTTCGTTTGAGTCAGTGTCTTGCAGCGCAGCAGACAAGCTCCAAGAAGAAAGAGGAATAAAATAGAAGAGGAGCTTCAGTTCTCTCCAGGCTGTGTGCCAGTGCAGGGAAGAACAGCTCCTGGAGAGTCAGCTTTGTTTGGACTTAGGGCTTACAGTCAGCACGTAAAGCACATTTCTGCCAAGATGCGCCGTTAAGGATTAGAGGAGGTCAGCTGCAGCCTGCAGGATCGAGTGTTCATACAGTGAATGTTTCTACATTGACAGAGAAATACTTTCCCTCTCAAGTATGAGTAGGAAGTATTGAACACACGAGTGGCTGCACTGAAAGGATCTAGTAAGAGCTTAACAAATCCTGGAGAATAGATTACAGGTGATGCTGTGAATACAGGTAGTGCAGGCTCAGGAAAAGGCAGAGTCAGCGTGGCATGAGCCTGAGCTCCGGAAACAACCCAAGAAACTGACTGAACCATGGAAAGAACCATCACAGGAGCCTCAGACTGTCCCGCAGCACACTCATCTCCATCACCTCAAGAGTTCACCTTCCTTCCAAGCATTTACCAGGATTTCATTCCCTGGCAGTCTCAGGTAAAGATGACACGACTAAAACCAGAGGAGTGTGCTCACACACAGACCTTGACTCCCTACCCCTCCTTAAGGAATGCTGCTGGAAACCCCCATGTTTGGGCAGCAGGAAGAAGTTCAAGCCCTTGCGTCAGCCTCCTAAACCAAACAGGACCAGCCAGCCTGGCCAGGGAGGCAGCTGTCCCTTCAGCAGGGGACAAGCTCAGCTATGCAGCCTTTCTTGAAATGCACCCAAAAATAACAGTGAGTGCCACCTAGAGACCAGAGCTCCGGCAGGGAGGGAGCCAAGCTGCACTACAAACAAAAGATATCGGGGCTGATTTACTCCTTGCATGGATAAGGAGTCAAACTGCAGTCAAGAGAGGCTCTGGCTTCTTTAAACAACATCAGGTAGGTGTGTTTTGAACTGCAGCTTCTCCCCAGAAAAGCACTAACTCAGTGAAGGAGATTTGACTCCATACTGTTATACTCTTGCTGGGCAAAGAACATCCCTTGGCTTCAAAATACTCAGAGCTCTTTGGTTTGGGGAAGGACAGTTTCAAGATCAGGGTTTATTTAGGACTAGTGTGTACCTAGCAGTAAGTTTGAGGCAGATACTTGGTAGAGAGCATTCGGGTCTGCACTAACACATCCCATGTAATCCAAAGTCCAGGCAGCAAATTCACACAAGCCATGAACCCAGCACTAGCCAACAGACAGCAACTGGTGATCAAGGGCTGGACCTGTGCATCAGTGAGGGACACCTGGCAAAACCTAACATTTATTTAGTTAAAACTTTACCTATGGAGAACAAATACAACTTCTAACCATTATTTTTTCCACAAATAAGAGACGAAGCTCTTGTGTTGTGAATTTGAGTCTCCCCTTAGTTTTTGTTTACACATAGCCCAAAGAGGAAGAACAACCACCACCTTGTTCAGCACGGCCTCCCCTGCCTGACACATCCTTGGACCTCGCAGGGTTTGTCTTGAGCTAATAAGCTGGATCAGACTCGTCACTCTGAGTCCTGCCTATGGATGTTCCCGGAACCTATTAGAGCACAGCCAAAGTCTGCCCAGAGGCATTTCTGCAGGTGCACAATGATTAATTGGTGCACATTTCCATATCACAAATTAAAAAGATCTCAGCTTGCTTGAAACGCAGTATATTAACCTCTGAAACTGGCAGTCACGGATACCAGCTTCAAAAAGATTAATATCAATAAGACAGATTCCCAGAGGATAGCATCCTACTGCTGCCAGTTTTTCTGGAGCTCAAAATAAGGCATTTTGAGGCTTTTTTAAGGTAGTAACTTTCCGTGCTTATTTTATTAAGAAAACCCAAAGTGGTTCATATTTATAGACAGAATCCAAGTAATGGAGGAGGGCGAGGGGGATAAGAAGTTGCCAAGGAAAGCTGTGGGCATGGATGGAGGGACAGGGAGGTGAGGGCAGGAAGCATACTGCCATCGTCACAGTTAATTGCCAAGAGTCTGAAAAGGTTTGTAACTAAAACAAATAACTCTTGTTAGTTCAGGGTGTTCTGCAGGTCCACTGAGGCTGCACAGTAACAGTGCACACAGTTGATCTCTGGAGCAGGAGATGCAGCAGCAGCTTGGAGACGCCAATTTCACCCTGCACTCTCTGCAGGCTGTGTCAGAAAAGCTAATAATCATTAAGCTGCCATCTTTTATTTCTAATTATTTGTCTCCACAGCAGGGTTTCTCCAACCATCAAGCAAAAGGAAAACAAGTCTCAAAGGAGTAACTGTTTTGAAGTGGGCTCACAGCTGTCACGGCATGAATGGCTCTCCAAAAACAGTAGCAACTGCTCTGCACGGCCCACGGAGCTGGGAGGGAAAGCATCTCTGTTTAGGCTGGTTTTCAATGTCGGATTTTAGGTCAACTAAAACAGCTTTTCTTATGCAACAGAAAGCTCACTTGCTTTGGAGTTTTTGCTTTCATTTAATTAGATGGTAATTCAGAGGGCAGCACTGCTATTCTGAAAGCCACAATGAGAACTGTTTCACTGCTTTACAAAGCAACAAAGTGAAAACACTGAGCTAAGCCGGCCCTAGAACTTGACACCACATCGGAGTCCGATGGTCTCCTCTGAGGGGGTGGGACAAGTGAAAGAGATACCCTGCTGCCACATTTCCATAGAATCATAGAGTCATTTAGGTCGGAAAAGCCCTCCAAGATCAAAGAGTCCAACTATTAACTCAATAATGCCAAGCCCACCACTAACCCATGCCCTTAAGTGCCACATCTACAAGGATTTTAAACCCCTCCGGGATGGGGACTCCATCATTGCCCTGGGCAGCCTGTGCCAGTGCTTGATGACCCTTTCCATGAAGAAGTTTTTCCCTAATATCCAACTTAAACCTCCCCTGGCACAGCTTGAGGCCATTTCCTCTCATCCCGTCCCTCGTTCCCTGACCTTGTTCCTGTCCCTTGTTCCCGGCTGCCCCCTCCTGTCAGGGAGTTGAGCAGAGCCAGAAGGTCCCGTTCCGAGCCTCCTTTTCTCCAGGCTGAGCCGCCCCAGCTCCCTCAGCCGCTCCTGGGGTTCCAGACCCTTCCCCAGATCCATTTCCTTCCCTGGATACATTCCAGCCCCTCAATGTCCTTCTTGTGTGAGGGGCCCAAAACTGACCCCAGGATTCAAGGTTTGGCCTCACCAGTGCCCAGTACAGGGGGACTGCCCTGGTCCTGCTGGCCACACTAGTGCTGGTATAGGCCATGTGTCATTTGCCTTCCTGCCCACCTGGGCTCATGTTCAGCTGCTGTCGACCAACAGGAGAGGTTCAAGAAGAAAATATCACTGAAAGGTGCTGGAAACCTCATTTGTTCTTCCTCCTTGGGCTATGTGTAAACAAAAACTAAGGGGAGACTCAAATTCACAACACAAGCTGTTCAAGGGCTCTGCAAAGCAGTGTCCTTCTCCAGGTCACCCATGAAATCTGGGATAGAAAGAAACAACATGTATAGACAAAGATGACAGCACGTGGCTTCCAGCAGCACCAGTGCCACCGTACGGAAAGACAGAGCCCAAATACAGCCCATGAACAGACACCCTGCACCTACCACCACAGACACAGCTCTGAACAATTTTTCAGCCATGACCTCGCCTTGGATTTCTTGACAGGCTTTAAATAATGGCAACATATGTGAATCTCAGCTTGAAGGTCAAGAGCAAAACTCCCAACAGAGGCTCCTCTTGCATTTTCAGCATTTTCCTTCACAGTTTCTGCCCTGCAGCTACTCCTGGCTTCCCTCCATGGAAGCTGCTGGTGTGTTACTTTCAGGACTGATGCTCAACACTCACCAGGTCAGGAGAGGAGATTATCTTACTAAAACTCCTATGCATTTTATGTTTACCTACAAGATAAGCCAGGCTTAAAGGCCAGGCTTAAAGATGGAGAGGCAATCTGAGCCTGCTGTTTTCTTTGCTGGGTGAGGGTCAGGGCTGTCCCTGAGCCAGTGAAACTGTACCACACCCCCTTTATCTTTGCCTTCCTTAACAACGTCCCACTTGGCTTTCTTGTTTGCTGACAAAGATTGACACCAAGTATTCAGCAAGCAGCAAATTTCATCTCATATCAGGATCAAAACCTCCAAAGCCTGTAACAAGCAGGACCACCAAAGTGCAGTTCTCTCCCCTCTGTGCGATGCATGCAAGAAAACAGGTAAAATAACAAGGAGACTGCTCTGGGGAGAGCAAACCAGGGATTGTCCAGGTTATCAGCATTTCCCACAGGAGAAATTCACCCTTGACCAGAGACTTATCACGCAGAGATAGCCAGATGGGTGACTGTCCTGAGGGTCTGCTCAAGCACTGAGCAGGAAGACTCTGTGGCCAAAGATCTGCTCCAGGCTACCCTGGCACAGCTGCAGCTGCTGTGCTGGTACAGCTTCGCCTCTCACTAACCCATTCCAACCATCATGCGAGGGAGCACTTGTATCTTACTCCACATCTTGCAGCAGCTTCCAGCTGTACCTTCCACGTGGAGGAGTCTTATTCTGCACTCAGATGACTGACGGGTGTTTGGTGGGGTTGGAGCTCAGCACCTCTGACCAAGGCAGGCTTTCTAGTTAATTAACGATCCTGCTGTAGAGATTTGGTAGCAAAACTCATTTACATCAGGAGGCAGCTGCTCATCTTCCAAATATAGTGCTCACTTCTGAGTAAGAACAACAGGTTTATGCTTGGATTTGATTCATCTCTCCTGCCCTGCCATGAGGCATTGTATAATGATGCCGAGTTTAAGAATAAAGCAATCTGTTCCCAGTACCTTCCTCTGCTTTCCCTTCAAGTCTTTCATCAATGACTGGCAGCACATGGAATGCTCAGGCACGGAGCAGAACTGCTCTAAATGTGCTCAGCCCTTTCCCTTACTGGGAGAGGAGAGGATGTTACTGGGGAAGAGTAGTGATGCACAGGAGAGGGGAAAGCTTAATAGGAGGATAGTTTGAATTTAAAAAAAAAAGAAAAAAAAATGTACATTTAAAATTACTGAAGTTTCCAGAGATCACAACCTCAATGCAAAGGCACCACTGCATCCAGAGAAACAGCTTCACCAAGCAAATCCCTTCTTCCCTCCACCCTGAGCACACACACCTTGTCCTCAGAGGCTTTAATACACAAACACCACCTCACAGTCAAGTTCAGGGCAGGCACCAAACTTCTGCAGGGAAACCATCAGAATCCACCCCACCAGGGCAATTTTTCCCCCATGCAAAGCAGGCTCTCCGTGAACACAAACTGAAAACATCAGTGCCTGATGCTCTTCTCCAAGCTTGACACGCATTTCCCCTCCTCTCCTGCCAGAAGGGTCTCAGGCTCCTCTCCCTGCCCTGCAAAGCACCAAACATCCATGGCTTGCAAAGGGAAAGGTGGTCCAATGCCATCAGAGAGCTCCTTTCACAACCACAGCACTGACTTGCCACCAACAGATGTCAGGAGACATCCTGGGAAGAACAGGAAGCATTGCTTTCCATTCTCAAAACCATTTTCCCTTCCATTTACTCACTTGCTGGCACTTAGTGTGTTTTTATCCCCAGGTCAGTGCTCCGCAGCCCAGGCTGGTAGGAAAAACTACTGCTAGGGGCTTCTTCATATTATAAAATACAGCAATTTCCAGGCCAGCTGAGTGCTTTTCAATATCCAAAATCTTCACACACATGGACAATAAATCATGCTCTTTGAAAACAACCAATGCCTCAGAGTTTAAGACAGAATAAACAGGTCAGTTCATTATTTAAATAGGTCAGATCATTAAGTCAAAGCAACTCATTTCAACCATTTCCTCCCACTAATCTAGCAAAGCAGGCACTTACCCAGAGATGAGACACCCGGGCCAACCACGCAGGCGAGGCACCAAAATCCATCGTGGGGCAACGGACAGAAGAGAAAGGAGAAGAGACACTGGTTAATAAGCAGTTCCAGCGAAACACGAAAAACCCATGCACCCACCAGGAAAACCCCTCAAGCCACCAAGCCAAGTGCTCACACTTGTACCCACATGAGCAAGGCAACAGAGAAAACTTCAGTATCTGACTCTTCCCAGAAGTGAAGGTGGAACCGGATGTTCACGGTCAGCCACTTCTTAGAAATGTAAACATCAAGTGGGGAAGGAAAAAAAACCCAAAAACATCAGCCCGGTATTACCTAACACTGATAATACAGTGAGCAGTGACGCAGGCATCCCATGCGTGCCGGCCTCCCGTGAGTACGGCCTCCCGTGAGTACGGCCTCCCGTGAGTACGGCCTTCGGTGCCGGCCCCAGAGCACGGGCCAAGCTCTGCCGAGCTCCGGGCACAACCGGGCTGGAGGAGCAGTGAGCTCCACGGAGGCTGCGGCTGGCCCCGTGCACTTCTGCGCCCGCCCAGCTCCTCGAGACTTACATAACTTCTCATGCAAACTTCTGGAGGCCTGGACACAGCCCAGCGCCGCCAGTCCCGGCTCCACAGGGCTCCAACTGAGCCCTCTAGTGGGCTTCAAACACTCCACAAAACACCAAAAGCCTTAATTTAATTAACACTCTGCCAGAGGCCTCTAAACCCTAATCCTCTCAACAAAAGCATCATTAACCAAATGAAGAGATTCAAGAGAGCAACGGTGCTCCCAGCCACGACAAGGTTGGCTGTGTGCTCCGGTGGGCACACACCAGGGCCCGAAATTCAGCCAGATCCTCAGCCCGTGCAACAGCCCCACTGAGGGTACAGGGACCTGCCTCACATGAGCACACAGTCGAGCACTCGTGGCACAAGTCTGGCATGATGCCAGACTCAATGGTCACCCTGCCATGCCAGAGAATCACAGAATCATGGAATGGTTTGTGTTGGAAGGGACCCTAAAGCTCATCTCATTCTAATCCACCACCATGAGCAGGGACACCTTCCACTAGACCAGGTGGAGAGATGGGCACAAGCCCATACCCATCCTTTGGGATGCACCATGATGCTGACAGTGCTGGTGCCATCATCTCCATCGAGACTGAAAACCCAAACTGCTGAACCAGGAGAGGAGCTGGAGCACCATTTGTTTTTTAAGTGTTATTATCCAGCCTTAATGCAGGTACAGAGCAGCTCTCCTTTCTAGAGGCAGCCTCAGTCCTGTGGCTGAAGGCTGGGAAAACATCCCCATCTCGCCCAGCCCTGCCAGCATGAACAGCAGGAAAGGCTCTCCTCACCAAGGAGCTAGGGTGTACCTTGGCAGAAGAATTCACAGCACACAGAGTGTCGTCAGGGAAAAGCCTCCACGGTCAAAGGTTCCCAGCCCATGTGCCTCACCCCAGTGTGACAGGGATGGAGATCTTGCCCTTTGCAGGTGGCTCTCTTGGAAAGTCACCTCCAGCTTCAGAGCCGCACAGAGGATCCAGAGCAGCTGTGAGGAGCACATCCATGAGACAGCTCATTACTGTGGTGAACAGGAGCAAAAGAACTTAATTACAGAGCAGGAATAATTCCCTCTGGGTTTGGATGCCAGCAGCAGCATCAGCAGGGCCGTGCTGCCCCACGGGACAGGTGTTCCTCAAAAGCACCCACAGCCAATGTCACCTCTGCCCGTGGTGAGTGGGATCCCGGCTGGGGCTGTGAATGGTCTGCAGAGCCTCAGGCCCCAAATGTGAGAACCCAAAATGAGGAAGAATTCAGGTGTTGCTTGCAGAAAAAAGCATCTCTGCCAGCAGCAGCCTGCACAGGTCTGGAGATGCTAGTGCAGTTCACCTATAGGCACTGGTCCCCTGCTTTTGGTGCTGTGTGTGAGCACCCCAGTCTCCAAAGCAGCTTCTGAGGCTCAAATCGAGCAGTTCACCAGGGCAGAGACAGCAGTGGCTGCTGGTGGGGCAGTCACACCCCAGAGGCTGCCACAACCTGGGCAGGGTTTTTGGGATGGCCAGGAGATGCTTTAGTATGCTGTACCTCCTCAGACCAACACAGCCTTCCCTGGGACCTCAGCCCTCTAGGGTGCCAGCCAAGCTAGTCACAGACCCTCCATGTTTGGGACTGGATGCTGGACAGCATTTGCAGAGGTTTCAATTTTCAGCCTTTGCCCCCGTCTCCTCCCTGCATCTCCTTGGATGTGCCTCTAGGATAGAGCTGACACATTGATGCCTCCTTGCCCAAAGATGCAGGAACAACTATTCCCAGAGCTAATGAGGCTGTACTGCTCTGACCCGGGGCAGTTTTCAGCATACACAGAATAAGCAATCCTCTCCATGTTCACCTCCTGGGAAAAGCCCAAGAGCTCTCATCTCTCCAGCTTGGGAAAGAACACAGATGGTCACGGAGATTAAAGCATACAGAGAATTAACCACCCCATGCAAATGAGCTTCTTCATCCAGCCCAGTGCTGCCAGGTGGTTCGAGGTCCAGCACTTGGATGTGATCATCATGGCTTGCTGAGCTCTGATAACAGCCTCGTATTGACCAGGATAGGGGCCAGGAAGCTGAGCAGGATGAAGACAATTTGTAGGGAAGGCAGGATGCAAACTGCCGGAGTCAGGCAGCTGCTGAAACCACATTCACTTCCTGCCACAGCAGAAGAAAAAGCAGCAGCACCAGAAACGGGCCTGGTCAGCAGCACAGATCAATTCTACACTTGGATATCTTGTATGTTTCCACTCAAAGGCAGTTTGGATGGAGAAAGCTGCAACCACAACGTGAGCCATCGGACGCTGCTCGCACAGCACCAGGCGCCCACGGGATGGCAGAAGAAAACCCTCACCGGCTCCTGCTGCCTTTCCTAGAAGGCTGAAGTCTTGGCACCCAGCTGAGGCACAGGATCTGTCAGCACAGCACACTGGGATGGGGCCACATAACCTTCCCAAGAAAGGCAAGATTTCTCCAGGCTACCTCCCAGGAAGGAACTGCACCTCAAACCCACCAGCAATAGGTTTAAGTCTTATTTCATTTTTACTCAAAACCACGGAAAAAATTTCAACAGGCATGGGCATCTTGTTCAGCCAGTGCCCAGCTGCCAGTGGATCCTTAGGGCCAAGTTTCAGGCTCTACCATGATGCAGATGACTGCGTTTGCTATTAAAAGCCTCCACTCTGCACCCGAGGAAATCCTCAAGCAGTGCTGACCCCATCTGCCAGCCTGTGAGCCTCTGAGCAGCCACGGATTGGCCGAGGCCAGTCCCTGCCATACGGGAGAGGTTCACCTCCACGTCAGACACGGCACCTCCAGCACAACATCAACACAGACGCACAGAGTCACGTTACAGCTCAACGTGGCTCTGTGCCGGGCTAACATCTGCCCTCCCTCACTCCCACACTCAGTGTTTGAGTTCACCCAGGGGCAGGGAGGCAACTCATGCTGTCCTGTCTGATACATACCCTCAGCACAGGCAAAGAGCTCCCTTCACGTTCTGAAGTGCCCACAAAGACCTTACCCCATCTCCAAAGGGTTTTGGACAGTGGATGTAGAACTACAAGCCCTTAGATGGCTGGTACTATCCACCTAGCACCTAAACCACCGAGGCAATCAGAGGGATCAGGTCACGGAGGTCACATACAGCACGATACACAGCTGCCTTACCACCCTGGTGATGCTTCGAGGCATCAGTCCGCCCCACTCCCCCACACAAAGCTGAGGTCAGTGCCAACACCAAGTTCTCCAGGCCCTAAGGCAGCTCAGAGCTTCCCCATAGCTGCCCTGCACTGCCTCGTTAGCAACACCTACCAGATTGCTGTAATGCCACTGCAGTCAACTCCAAAGGCTCCCAGCACATGCCAAGTCTCACATTCCCTCCTTAAATTCCGCTCTGGTCAACCGTGGCCAGATGTAATTACCTACATGAAAGGTGCTCGAAGCCACCTCTAATAAGAGGATGTATTCATGCCATCAGGCTGGGGTCCCTCCTCCTCCGCTGCTTTCCAGGGCTCAAAAACTTGCCTCATATTAAGTGGACTAGCAAGAACTTTACCTCATTCCTTGTTACAAAACCTACTTTTCCCAAGAATGGCAGGAAAAGTCAGGTTTCTCAGTCATCTATCCACAAACAGGAGCAGAGAACATTTTAACAGGATTCATTCATTTAATCAAATAGCACCCAGGGGCTTTATTTGTGTTGGCAAAGGTCTTTGGGGTGAGCAAACGGAGGAGCAAGGGCAGGCCCCATGCCCCAAAACCTTTCTCAGGGACCAATAAACGTGTCAAAGTCAAGCCCGTGGCCTTACACAGGCCGGGATGAACCTGGGGTGGCTCCCACAGACTCAGCATCCTCCCAGAGGGGTTCCCAGCTGCTCCAAATCACCAGGAAGTCACCACTAGCCTGGGAGACACAGCACAAAAAGACACCCCAAGTTCCTGTCAAGCCTCTTCTCCTAAAATCTGCCAATGAGCGGCAGCTTTGGAGCCTTCCTGGAGCCTCAGCATCCAATTTGAGGGGGTTCAGACAGCACAAAACTGTTCCGACACGGCATTTGTGTCCCAACACAGACTCCGAGCCGGGAGCCCAGATGGTGGATGTGTGAGCTCTGCCCATGGCACTCCATCCTCATCTGGTAGTCCAGGACTTTCTCGGGGGGCATCAGGAGGGGACTAGACACAAACCATACTAATTGGATAGACAGGGAGTCCTGCAGCCCTACAAAGCTGTGAGCAGCTGCTCAGAACCTCTTGTGAACCACAAAAATAGTTTCATCTACGGAGCGTGGATTAAACGCCACAAACGCCCTTTTCTTCCCTCTGTGCAAAGTGCATTTTCCCCCACTGCGGTCCCAAAACAAAATCCAGCCCTGCAGATCAAACCAGGAAATTTAGCAAACTTTGAGCATGAACAATAGCAGGAGGATTTTCCAGACCTTCAAACTTGTTTGGCAAGACCCAGATTATGTAAAGCACTGCTCTGCCGTTGTCGGGGAAGCCGTGCCCGGTGTCAGAGCCAGCTGGCACCACACTGCCCACCAGGCACTGCCTGTACCCAGCAAAGGCAGCGGGGCTTGTGCAACACCACAAACTCCTTCCCAGGCACTTCCACTGCAGCAGCCACTGCCTTTCATTTTACATGTCATCGTTATGTGATTAATCATCTTCCCAGGGTCCCGGTTTTCCAGCCCCTTTACTACGGCTCTGCCCAGCGGTGTAAGATCCCTTCCATGGCTTAACTAATCCTTGGCTTTTCTGCCAGTTGGGCCACGCTGGAGGGCTGAAGCGCTTATCGCTGTGCTCACATCCTCTGGGAAAACAATAGGAGAGCCTGAACTCATTCCACATTCAGCACCCAGCTGGAAAAATCCCTGAGGCAAGGCAGGATGGTAGCCGGCATCCCTGGTACCCGGCTCCACGCATGATCCATGTCCCCTGGCAATGGCCTCGCACATGGTCCCGGTGCATTTACCTAATTAAGACTTAATGAAGTGGGGAGATCTATTGTGGGCCTGGCAGGGGAGCAGATGTGCCCCCTGAACCCGGCCACTGCCAAGGAAAGCGCACTGCTGTCTCCAGGGTGAATCAGCAGGAAAAGCTCAGGCCGGGATGCTCAGCCCTGCAAATTCCAGACCCCGCTGCTTTCTCAGAGCAGGGACGGAAAATGCTCTGGTCATCAGCAGCCTCTAGCGGGGAGAGGTGGGCATCCAGGGCGGCTGCTTTGGCCAGACCCCAGAGCCCCAGCCAGCCCACCCTGGCTGTCCCCATCAGCTCAGAAGGGGATGGCATGACAAAGTCCCAATGTCATGGCATGAGGGACCCGAACCATCGTGGCCTCATTGGGATAACCGCTGTGTGAGACTGCTCATCCCCTGACTGCTGGTCCCAGGCTGAATAGGGACAACCAACTGCAGCCTCTCCTGGTGAATCTCAACTCAGAGCTCACACAAATCACTGCATGAAGCAAAACTCATAAAAAGGACAACTGAGACATCCCCCTCCTTCCCGGGCAGCTCACCTCCGGGCTAATGGTGGGTAAGTCCACCCCCTCCCAAATCACACCTCCAACCACAGCATCCAGCGTGGCCAAGAGCCAATTATGACCCTAAACTTCCAGCCATCATGGCCTCGAGCCTCTTCCTGCAGCTGTGAACACAAAGGTGAAACACTGCTGAGCAGAGACAGGACAATTCCTGCCCTCCGGGACAGAGACCACCTGCAGCCTGCCTTGCCCTACGGGCAATAGCTGGGGAGGGAGCTCAGGAAAACCTTGCTTTATATTAAATCAGTGACATAACTTCAGAGTGCCCTGCTCGGAGAACAGCTGATGTTTTGCTTTCCCTCCGAGAGATCCTCTCCCCGCCATTGGCTCCGAAAGGACCCTGCCAGCCTGGGGGGACGCGCGGTGCGGAGCGATGCGGCTGCAGGCAATTCCAGCAGCTGCCAGGCCGCGCGTCAGGAAGAGGGAGTCTCATCCCAGCAGCACCGCTGCAGATGAGAAGGCAGTTTCTCTCCTCAGCAGTTTTCAAGCCCTCTTGGAAAGGCCTGAAGTTTCTCCTAAGCGCCAGGAAAAGCAAAGTGAAGGGACAGAGAGCCCCACATCCACAGAACATGTTGGGCACCACCATGGGAAGCAGTTTGATGCACAGATCAACTTTTTGCTGCTGCTGACTCGCCGTTACCATCACCACAGGCAGAAGCAGCATGTGCCCTACTTTGTGAGAGAAACTGACGGGCTGCCAGTGCCATGAGCTGGAGGAGCCCCATGTCTACAGGGGCCCCAGAACTGGGAGAGGAACTGTACTCCTGGGGGAATGCAAACGGCTCCACAAGTTTCAGCTGCCTCCTCTCAGAGACAGGCATGGTGCAGCTGCAACACCACGGGCACAGTGGGCAGGAGCAGGGCAATGGCTCAGAGGAAGGATTAAGCCAAACATGGAACCTTGGTCCCGTGTCACCCCAACTCCAGTGCAAGTTATTCCCATGGACTAACCAGGTTACTCTGGCAGAAAGAGGACGCAAAAGAGACCTGACTCTGGCTCTCTTCTACAGCTGCATCTCTGCCTTCGCTAAGCCTTAGGAAGGGAGCACAGGGATGGGAACGTTCTGGGATGCACCTTGCAAGAACTCAACTTGCTCCCGCACCCCAGAGCGACTTCTCTCGCAGGAGGCAGCAGAGATTCCCCGCACCACCAGCCTTTCCCATGCTGGCCGTTTGCTCCGGCTCAGCTGTTCTCGTTGCTGGGCAGTGGCAGAGCATGTGTGACATGTGACAGTGCCGGGGGCCAACGGTGCACCCCAGACCTCGGCCCTGTGCACCTCCCACAGCCTGACCTCATGCAGGGCACGTGTGACCTATATCAGCCCCCGACACTGTCCGACCCCTGGCTCAGCCTCACAGCCCCACCACAGCCCCTCCTGCTCACACAAACCGCAGAGCAATTGTTGGTGTTCCCCACGCGGGAGCCTCGGCGTAAGTCAATCCCCGGGCGAGGAGGCGGCTGCCGGCAGCGCCGAGCCAAGGCACACCCCTCCATTGCAACATAGCCCTAAAGATAGTCACTGTCCCCCGCTGTCCCCTGCCACCCCGCCAGCAGCTCGGACCCCGCCAGGGAGAGGGGAAGGCAGACGCCACCGGCACAGCCAGCGGCACGGACTAACGAGCAGGTTCACCAGCCTTTCGTCCCACCACGACTGCAGGAGGGCGAAATTCAGGAGAGGAAGAGATTGCAGGAACTGCCGGGCATGCCGCACACGCCTCTGGTTGCAACATCAGCGCAAAGTGTCCCCGTCGAGGAGGGGACGTGAAGACATCGACCCCCGCCACGGGCGTGGGGAAGTCGATGGGAGGTTTCAGCGCGGCCCCCACCGGCGCCGGGACAGGGATCGACGGCAGGAGCAGCCCCCGCCGCCCCACAGCTCGGCCCCTGCCGCCGGCTGTGGGAACCGTCCCGGCGGGCGCAGACGGGATCTCGGGGAGAGGGGAGAGATCGCGGCCGCCCCGAAGCCACAGGCTGAGCTGCTGCACGTCGGGCACAGCCCCAGCAACACCGAATGCTCCAAGAACCAGAGCTGGACTCAAACGCCAAAGCGGGAGCTACCACCTCCCAGGAAGGGACACCAGGGCTGCTGCCGTGACTGGGGGGGTGCAGGGGGGACCCCACTCCCCGAGGCTGCACCTGCCTTTTCCCCTCCACTGGGCCAGGGGAAACAACAGTACAGGGGGAAACATCCGAGTCCCAGGGTTGGCACTCCCCGTGAGGCAGGGCCCCATCCACCTCCTGAGCATGAACCCGCTGTGGGCCCCCTCAGAGCACCCCAGCCCTCCCACCCCACGTTCTCCCCTCAGCCCCACTCAGAGTCGCTAAGACAGCCTTAGTGCACGCCATCCCCCCCACATTCAGCCTGACCCTACTGGGGATCCCCCCACTCCAGAGCACCTCACTTCCCTTCTGCCCCATAGGCTTTCTGACAGCACTCCAGGTGCTCCCCTGGTCTCCCCCAGCCCCTGAACATCCCCCATTTCTCCATAACCCCCTGCTCCACACCTCAGTCACTGTGGGTCCCCCACACCTAGATGGACATCCCCACCCTCCTCCAAACCCTTGAGCACTCTAAAACACCGCACAGCCAGCTTCACCTCCACGGG
>VZRV01004839.1:0-26648 GCA_013398115.1 Falcunculus frontatus | reverse complement strand
CACGGGTTACCCCCGCGCCATGGCGGAGCACCAAATCCCCCCTAAAACCGGCAGAATCAGGGCTTTGTCGATTTTTTGAGATCATTTTCACCCTTTTCCTAAGTTTTCTTAGGGAAAACCCCGTCCCTGCTGGGGGCTGGAGGAGCCGAGGGTGTCCCCGTCCTGAGCCTACCGCAGGAGGCTGCGGCGTGACCGGAGCCGGTAACGGCGTCAGGGTCACTGAAGTGCCGCCAAACCCGACCCCATCCCTGGAGCCACGCCCGGGTTATCGGTGCCTCGCAGGCGGCTGCTGCGGAGATAAGAGGGAACAGGGCCTCCCCGAGGACGGGGATGGAGGTGGCGGCAGGATGGAATTCGGTCCCAGCACCAAGGGCCTCGCTGCCCTCTCCGCTGTCCTGGCGGTGATGGCCCTGCGGTGGCACTGGGTGCCGGGACTGGGCTGGAGTAGGCGGGTGCTACCCGGGGTCGCGCTCAGCAGCCGGGCTCCCCCAGCACCCCAGGGGCCCCCTACGTTCCCGTACCCTGCCCTGGGGACGGGGTGTCCCCATGGGGAGGTGCCTGGTGCTATCTAATGGTCACCGCCCTGGGGACACTGGCGAGGACCGTCACTATGTGTTCCCCGCTGCCTCTCCCAGGGCCTTTGCAGCCCCCAGAGATCCACGGGCCGGATCCTGCCCCGACCTCAGAACCTCAACACCACGCAGCTCAAGCGTGACAGGAGTTTGTTCGCCCGTCACCCGCCCCTCCCCGGAAGCCCTAAGCCTTCCCCGGAGAGGATGAAGGTTTGGGGGCAGGAAGAGCCTCTCGCCCCTGTCGCGGTGCCGGGGTGGGAGAGGGGGGAGTGTCCCTGGCTAATGTGATGAGAGGGGGATGAATCCATAAGCTGTTAAGCCACTGCAAAGCCCCTCGCGTTCTGGCCCTGTTATCACCGACTTCTGCTCACATCTGCTCCCGGGGTTATTTTTAATCGGGTATTAAGGACTTGTGGGTCCTTCAGCAGGCGGAGGGGGGCTCTGCTTGTCCCCCCTCCAAGCAATGGAGGGAGGAGCTGTGTTTTGTGGGCTGCAAAGGTGCCTGTGAAACACTTAACATCAATCCTGCTGCTATTTGGGAAGGGGAAAAGAACCCCCTGTCATCCCCTCCCCTCTAGCACCCAGCCATCATCTCTCCAGAGGGTCCCAGCACTGGTCCCAGCAGGCTGGTAGCACTGGGGAAAGGTCAGAGAGAGAAGCAGGCAGGAGCCTCACACAAAGGGATGAGTTCAGGGATATAAAAAATAAAGAGATATTTATTAGCATTGAGTAAAGTGCAACCTCAGCATGGTTTGAGACTCAGCAGCCATATGAACAGCAGGAGAGAAGCTCAGAGAGGGGAAACAGCCTGAGCAGGGCTGTGCCAACAGGATACTGGGACTGTACGAAAGCCTTAAAAACAGAAACAACATCAGAAAAATTATTTACAGTTCAAATCAATTACAGGAGGCTGAAGGCTCATGAGCTGCTGCAGGCTGAGAGAAAGAACAGGGCTTGGGATAGGACATGGGCCCTGACCTAGTGTGTCAGCAGAGTCTGGAAGCTCAGGGCAGCAGCTGGGGACAGCTGGGACTGTCCCTTGGCATCAGGCTCTGATCTGGGGGAGGAAGATATGGTGAGGTGAAGTCTTGGGGCTGCTGCTCCTGCCTGGCTGGAACAGGAATTCTTCATGATTTCCAATGGTGATAGGCAGGGATGATTTAAGAAGCAGGATCAGGTCCTGTACCTGGATGTTTCTGCTAAAAATCAGAAGATTTTTCCACACCTGACGAGACCTTAGCAGTCCCACAGTGCCGCCAAGGTGCTGCTGGACACACCACTGGCACTGGCTACTGGTGGCCTTTCCTGAAGCTATGGGCTGGCAATGGGGTGTCCTTAATGGCAGAGAGACTCTGCCAGGTCTGTGGCCAGGAGGGAATCCCACCACTGGAGACGCCAGTGCCAGCAGCTCTCCATGGCACTGCCTCAGTAACTCCAGGAGGGATCTGCTCCATTTACAAATACGAGAATTTCTCTTGCCAGTGCCTTAAACTCTCCAGGGAGACCAGAGCTGAACAGTGTTCCTCCTACTTACAAACATCCAGAGCGAAGACTCCAGAGCTGAAACAGCTGCAGCCTCAATGTGCATGTGTGAGCTGGTGGGGCCCAGTCCCCCTCCCACCCCGGAGCCATTTCTGACAAGATTAGGAAGAAATTCCTCCCTGTGAGGGTGGGGAGGCCCTGGCACAGGTTGCCCAGAGAAGCTGTGGCTGCCCCTGGATCCCTGGAAGTGTCCAAGGCCAGGCTGGACAGGGCTTGGAGCAGCCTGGTCTAGTGGAAGGTCTCCCCGTCCATGGCAGGGGGTTAAAACGAGATGAGCTTTAAAGTGCCTTTCAACCCAAACCACTCCATGGTTCTATGAAATGCTCATCAAGGCACTAAAAGCTGCCCAGAGCAGCACCTGCAGGGGGCACGTCTTGGTCTGGCAGCCTGGTCCACCCCCAGTTCATGCTGGAAGAACTCCTGGGGTCTGAATCAGGAATTGTGCTCTGGGCTGGAGACAGGCTGGAGCCACACGACTTTGATCCACTCTCCCCTCTGGCCAGTGGGAATACGGATCAAGTGTGCAGCTCAAGCCTGTTTCTGGTTTCTTCACTGACCTTTGCACCACTGTGGGTGGGGGTCAGGGCGCTGGGGCAGCTGGGGCTCTTCCCCCTCGGCTCATTGGGAAAACCACAGGGACCACAGGTGTGAACGGTGCTGCTGTGGAAGGCACAGCCCCTCACAGAGGGGGAAGAGTCTGCATTGTCCCAGGAGACAGCCACAAAAGCCCTGCAGAGCCCTCCTGGACACCTCGGATCTGGCAAGACAGGGCTATTGCCGCTCGGTCTTGACGTGGTCTCCGATCATCCGACGGTGATATGTGGCCAAGAAGATGTCATTGTCTCGGGGGCAGTCGTAGTGGCAGGAGCACATCTTGATGAACATCATCTTCCTCTGGAAGAAATTCCCCTCGGGGCAGCGGAACTCCACGTCCATGGTGCTGGTCAGGAACGGGGTGCAGCAGCGCCCATCTGAGCAGCTGCCGCAGAACCGGGGCCGGTAGGAGCGGGTGCTGGTGCATCCCGAAAACTCAAAGTGGAGGCTCTGGCGCTGCTTTGGGGTCCGCACACACTTCTTCCCCTTCTAGGGAGAGAGCGGATGGATTAACATGGACACGACAGGAAAGATGCACTTAGGCCTGTGCTCTGACCCCATTGCCGGGCAGTGGGACACAGAGGAAGTGGAAGCACAGAGCAAACCCTGTGAGCCAGGATCATTCCCAAGGCTGTCCCTGGCATTTGGGGTGCTATGTCCCCTCTCCTCCAGCACTGTACCTTGGTTTTCTCCATGGAGAAGTCACAGGGCCGGACCATGCAGAGCCGGGTCTCCTTCTCCAGGCGGCACTGGGGGTTGTTGTTGGTCACGCGGGCAGAGATGCCCATTCCGCAGCTCCGGGAGCATGTGCTCCACTCTGTGGTCTGCACCAGGCAGTTCTCCTGCAGGTTGTTCAGCTCTGGGTTGTGAGCTGGATCCTCCCTAAAAACTGAGCCGTGAGGAAGAGACACAAGGCAAGGCTCAGGGCTTTGGACAAAGCATGGCAGCTCCGTGGCTGCTCCCAACTCAGTCTAACACTTCAGGAACAGCAGCAAAGGTCTGGCCCATCCCATGAGATGCTTGGCCTCTCAGCAGGAAGGGGATGCAGGTGAGCAGGGGCCATTTCCTACACAGCCCGGCTGCAGCCAGGTCTGCTGTGACTCTTCAGGACACAGGAACCTTCCCAAAGCACCACTGAGATTTCACCTTGTGTTGGGTCTGGCTGAGCTGGAGTTGATGTTCCCAGAGCAGCCATCCCGGTGCTGCGCTCTGCAGTGGGAGCTGGAAAGGTGCTGATAACACACCAGCGTTTTTAGCTACTGCTGGGCAGGGCTGGCACAGCATCAGTGCTGTCTCTCCAACTTTCCCTCCCAATCAAGGGGCTGGGAGTGGGCAAGATCCTGGGAGTGGACACAGCCAAGACAGCTGACCCAAATTCACCAAAGGGATATTCCAGACCAGATGATGTCAGCTCAGATATAAAAGCTAAGGAAAGGAGGAGGAAGGGGGTGGGGGGGAGCATTCGCTATTTACAGTGTTTGCCTTCTGGTCCAACCACTCCTTGTGCTGAAGCCCTGCTTCCCAGGAAGTGGCTGGACACCACTTGATGATGGGAAGTAAAGAATGAACCTATTTTTTTCTCTTTGCTTGTACACATGCAAACTTTCACTTTTGCTTTAGTAAACTGCCTTATCTCAACCTACAAGTCACTTTCCATTTATTTTCTCCCACCTGTCCAGCTGGGGAGTGATAGAGCAGCTGGGTGGGTTGGACCTGGTGTCCAACTCTGGAGCCCAATACTTGGTACCCACCCCCACCATGATGATGCACAAAGCCACCACCAGCCCCAAACCAGTCGGTGCCCCAATCCACCCCTCTTCCTCAGCAAATAGCTCCCGGCCCCATCCCACGTGCCCCACTGACCCGCCATGGCCGTTCCAAAGCGGTTCTCCTCACTGCCCTCCTCACACACCCACTCCTCGCAGCACTTGTTGTGGAACTTCACCCTCCGGGGGCTGGGGCACTCTGGGGACGGCAGGCGCAGGTCGTTGGAGCAGAGTGGGATGCAGCCGATGGCCCCGTCCATGCAGATGCACTGCAGCTTGCACGTGGGCTGGAAGCTCTCCCCATTGAGGTAGATCTTGCCCAGCAGATCACATGTTGCACCCTCATGAGCTGGGGGAGGAAGAGGAGGAGAAGGAGGAGTGAGCAGAAGGCTGAAGCCCTGCCTTGGGGACATGGAGCTCCTGAGGAGGGACAGAGCCCACCCACCCCTGCTCTGCCATCCCAGTGCTGGATGTTTCATACTTGCTTCCCTGGACCCAAGGCTGTTCCTGACACTGATTTTTCAGGAGTGCTGGTCCTCCCAAAATTCTCTAGAAAAATTTCTTCTCCACTTGGATGAGCTAAGTGTGATTCTGTCTTTGGAGCCTGTAAAGAGCCTGTTTCCCTGTCAGAGTTCTTCCCAGCCAGCTCGGAGTTACCGGTCAGTGGTGCTGTGCAAGACACATTCCTGACATGGCATGTGAGCGTGGCTTTGCTCCTCAATATTCCTGGGATACCAAAAGGCAACACTCTTCTAAGAATGTCTGGTTCCCCCATGGCAAATGGTACCTACAAAGGAAAATGACACTTTGGGTTGGTGACCTTTTTGGCCCCTCTGTGATACACAAATCTCTTCCTCCTTCCAGCCCCAATTTCTTCTAGTTCTCTCCCTTCTGATCTCTGGATCTGTTATCTCTAGACGTCCTACCACTCTGTCCCTCCTTCCCAATAAAACTTAAATAGGCAAAAAAAAAAAGAAACTCAACAATATCTGACATAGAGCAGCAACCTTTACTCTGCAGGCGTGACAATGCTCCCAAGTAGTTCTTACCACTACATTAGCCAGAACTTTCCCAGTGGAAGTTTTCCAGCAGAAATCTCTTACCTGATTAAGATCAGGAATGTTTTCAAGAAGAACCAACTGAACCATTTCAATTTGATATGAAAGATTTCCTTTATGCTCAACCAAAATACTCGTAGGATAGTATCCAGAGAGGGAAGAGTTTTGCTCTAATTATTTTAGATACTACAAAGATCAAGATGAAATATTTTGATAGAATGGAAAGGAATCGTTTTGACAAAGCCAAATGAGTATTCTAAATAAGTCATGGAAAGTTTGGAGGGGTTTTTTAAAATATTTTTAATATTTAAAAAAAAATTTTTTTTTAATGTATTTTTTTCTCTCAGCCTGAATTTAAATGTTGAAATCTCAGAGTTGTTCACAGGACAGAAATCCTGATTTTGGACAGTTTTCAGCAGCCGCTGCTTTCTGCAATCCCAAATCTTAAAAAAACCCCATAAAAAACCCCACGCAAACCTCTATGGGGAAGTTACCAAAAGGAAGGATTTTTGGCTGCTTGTGGAGGCTTCCCAGGAAACCTGATCTGTTTTCCCCTCAGTCCTGCTTGCCCAGAGGACACTGTTTCAGACAGAAAGTGTTTGAATTAAACAAGGAGTGAGAATCTCTTTCCATCCCATCCCTTGAGGGGACACAAATCCTTCTGGTCTATTCCTATCCAGACCTGCATCTCATCTTGCAACTCTTTTCAATGTCATTGGGATAAAAATACTCCTGTGCTCCAACTTAGACATTTCAAAATCCTCACTTTTTCCATCAAAGCAGAAGCCATCCATCCACCCTCCCTCTACACAACCATTCATACTTATTTTTAAACACTCTCTCTCTGTTTTTCAGATTGAGCGCTCTCCCATCCCGCTGAGTGGATCACGCTGCTCCCTCTCCTCCCTCCCCTCCCAAGGAATAGCAGCCCGCTCCAGGGGTTGATTGTGTTTTCCAAACTCAATCGCTCTGTTGTGCCCTTCATTACCCTCCATGACCTCCCTTTCCCACTGACCTGATCCAATTAAGGCTCCATGACGGTGCCCGTGGAGTGATCCAGCTCTTTATTCCCCAGCTCTGCCTGGCACCACCCACCCCCAAACACCAAGTCCAGCCAAGGAGACTTTTGCCCTTTTCCTCAGGGAATATGGCACCGCTGAAAGAGCTGCTCCATAAAGCTCTACCAGCTCCCTGCACCCCCTACCAGAGGATGGGGCCCACAGGTGATAGGTTGGAGGGGGCTTGGAGCAACCTGGGACAGTGGAAGGTGTCCCTGCCCATGGCAGGGGGTGGCTCAAGAAGAGCTTTAAGATCCCTTCCAAGCTAAACCATTCCATGATACTCTGATTCTTTCTCAGGTTGGTGCTGGATCATTTCCAGAGACATCCAGTGCTGTGGCCAAACATTTCCCTAAGCGCTCACACCAACCTGCCAGCTCTCAGGTCTTCCTGACTATTTTGAAAAGCTTGAATTTAAGAAAAAAAGGTCAGCTCCTGTCAGAGATGGGGCAGAGGAGTCTTGTTTTTAAACAAAGACCAGGAGGTTGAGGAAGTTCTTTATTTTCCTCTAGACCAAAATAATTTCTGTTTGCTTTAGACGGAGCTACTAAGTTTAAAAAAATGGATCAAAAAGATTTTTCTTTTCTAGCTGAAAAGAGGCATCAGGAGAGAAAGCAGTTTCTGCATTTCCATTACCTGGCTCAGGAATTCTCCTGTTCCACACAGACACAATGTGGTGAAGGAACTTTTCAGCTCTTCCCACCCACACACTGCAGTCAGAAATATACTTTGCCTCTTGCATGGGAGGAGCCAAGTGCAGAACACCCATCCCTGGCACAAGGCAGAGGGATTTGGGGTGGGATATTCCAATAAAAAGTACTTTCAGTAAGAGATCAGATTGCTGATATTTACCCAAAGGGATAGAGGATGTCTCCTGAGGATGTCACAGGACACAGGAGAGTCCCACAGCCCCACCTGTGCCTGGCTGGAGCTGTGGGAAGGCAGCTGTGCGTGTGCCAGGGGATCTGCTGTTCCCAGGGCTGGAATTGATCTCCCAGCATGACACCGGATGAAGCTCCAAGGAAATTCTGATGGGTGTTCTGGGAGGCACCACAGAAAAACCACACAAGGACAGAACCTGCAGCTCTCACCTAAGCAGATCCCGCTGCCTCTGTGGATTTTGGAGAAGTCGCAGTAGAGTCCCTTGTGATGGTCACAGGGCCTGTGCAAGGAGCAGAGCTCGCCCAGCTGCTGGGCACACACCTTGCAGCAGCCACAGGCATCCCACACGTGGCTGGTACCTGCAGGGCACTGCAGAGGCTGGGAGGGACACTGGCATGGGAACGTGCAGGCCTGTGGTTCTACCTGGAAGGCAAAAAGCCATGGAGAGAATGAGTCTTCCTCAAGGCAGGTGGGAAGGGAGAGGAAAAACACAGCTCTGCTGCAAGCATAGACACCCCAGAGAGAGGGAGGACAGCCCGGCTGCAGAGGGGTGTGTGCAGCTCCCAAAGACTCACAGGACTCATGTTTTCCTCATTCCTATTTCATCTGGAGCTCAAGGGGAAAAAAGAAAAAAAATGCCTCTGGGAAGCAGAGCCAAAACAAACAGGGCAAGCGGTAGCTCAGAGTCCCCTGCGCAGCTCACCCTCCGCTTCTCTGGAAGCAATAAAGTAGTAATTATTAACAGCAAGAAATTCCAGCTTTTACACAGGACAAACATCAAAGCCTCTGCAGCAGCGTCAGACCCAGTGGAAGCTGGAAAAGCAATGTGCACAGTAACAGGACTTGCCCAAAGCCAGGCAGTGGGACTGTGGGGATGCTGAAAACCAACCCAGAAGTTCCCAAGGCCCATTTTGTCCCCTGCATCTCACACTTTCTTCTTTATTATATGTACCTTCTCCTTTCCATTTTCCACGGAACACGAATAACCAACATTCCTTGGGACCTTGTGACTGCACAGATGTCCCCCTTTGGCAGCATTTCACTGTACAACCCTTGAAACCCACCCCTGGCTTTATGACACTTCAGACACTAAACAGAGACCAGGCTACGGCTGAAGGGGGGTTACCTGCTCTGGAAAACCCAGATGTGTCCAGCATCCCAGTCACTGAGTGTGTGCCATCCCTGTCCTGCATCAGCTCGGAGCAGGAGCACCAGCTTAGCTCTGGCTGTGTCCAGATGTGGGCAAGATCTAACACCCTGACTGTGAACAGTGCAGAATGTGTGGTCTCTAGAGATCCTCTGAGACCTCCTCAGAAACATCAGTGCCAACTCCAGCCTGGTTTTCTGTTCAGATCCTGCCCATCCAAATTCCCCCTTGCCCCACTCCATGCACCACTCCACCACTCTGGACACAGCTCAGCTCCCATCCAGGGCTGACACAACCCTCGTACATGGATGATGCCACCAAAACACTCTGGGATCCTGCACTGCTATGAGGAGGGTGGAGAGGAAAGCATCCAATGGGGCAGACCCCTCACAGCTCTGCTGTCAACCCAGGAGAGCGGTAGCCAAGCTGGGAATAGCCTTGAGGGCAGCAGGGAGTGGGACACGCACCTGGAACAGGTCAAAAAATATATCTTGTAAGGCTCTGTTTGCACTTGTCAGATCCCATCCAGCTCTCGCTTGTGAAACAGCTTCCGTGGATATTGTGTTTGTCACCAATCACAGCAGGAAAACTTTTCCAGCTGTTTTGACTGTTGCTCTCACTTTAGCTCATGTGAGGTAGAAGATGCCAACTTCTTTGTACAGCTGTGTCACCAACACAGCACTTGTGGGACTGGGATTGGGCTAAACCTTCCCGCAAAGTCATGAAATATCCCAGGTTGGGAGGGATCCACAAGGATTATTGAGTCCAACCCCTGGCCCTGCACAGGACACCCCAACAATCCCACCCTGTGCCAGAGAGCATTGTCCAAATGCTGCTTGGAGCTCTGGCAGCCTTGGGGCCGTGACCATTCCCTGGGGAACCTGTGCAGTGCCCGACCGCCCTCTGGGGGAAGAACCTTTTCCTAATATCCATCTAAACCACTCCTGACACAGCTCCAGCCATTCCCTTGGGTGGTCCCGAGGGGTGAGTCCTCCCAGAGTCTCCCTGCTCAGCAGGAATCAGCATAATTCTCCTGGATAACTCCTAGCACGAAGTATTTTGGAAACAAGCCTCTCCAGCCTGCAGCCCAACTGTTCCCAGCCGACTGTCCTGGAGCCGCTCACCAGGACCTGGCATGTCCCAGGAATCAATTCCTGACTGCTGAAGTGCATTAAAAGAAGTAAAAATACAGAAATCTTCCCTACTTTTTTCCATGTAGCTGCCAAAGAACGTGTTATTCAGCCCCAGATGAGCTGGGGGGGGGACGGGATGTGAGATCACACAAGAGACAAAGTATTCCTAACACAGGATCTATATTAAGATACAATCCATGTGCTTAAGAAAAAATAATGGTAACAAGCATTTTCCAATGCAGTGTCAGCCACAGGCCATAGAAAGAAACACTCCCAAAATAGCTCTTCTGCTGAAATCCAGACCAAAACAAGCTCTTTTGGGATAACAGAATGCAACAGTTTTAAACCCAACTGAGTTGTCCCATCCCTGGAAGTGTCCAAGACCAGGTTGAACAGGGCTTGAAGCAACGTGGGATAGTGGAAGGTGTCCCTGCCCATGACAGGGGGATGGAACTGGATGGTCTTCAAGATCCCTTCCAACCTAAACCATTCCATGATTCTACAATTCTGTGTGTGTTCTTTCCCACCCTCATTAATCATTGCTGGCACTACTTATTTCCTTAATAACTCGCTCACACAAACCAGCCCACCTGGTTTTACCTTCTGTTCACAACAGCTTCACTTCCTCATTGTATCACAGCTGCTTTTCAGCAGAACATCTTGATTCAGATCTCTGGTGTACCAGAGACCAGCTGGGTGACCCTGCACCCACCTAAGCTATGCCTCAGCTCCCCCAGCCATTAGCTCAAAAGCCCAATCCATCATGATTTTCAGGACCCTTCTAAATACTCCCAGATGCTCCCACCAGTTGGCTCAGATGTGTTTCCCTCCACTGCCCAGGAGGTGTTGGGGCTCCTGTTTGCTGGTTTTATTGCTGAGCAAAGTCAGCCCAAGCTATTTATAACTCCTGCTGCTCTCCTAGACCTGGTAGAGGAGGGAATGAGCTCGAATGGGGTTTGGCTCACACACACCCAACAGCCAGAGCACTGAAATACTGCCTGGCTAGGGAGCCTCTCAAGTTGGGAACAGCTGGGAGAAAGTCAATGTTGAACTGACTTCCTTGAGCCCTCCATTACTGAATTTTCTTTCAGGGAGGCTGAATAGTGGATTATATTGGTTTTGCATGGAGCACCCTCCACTCTGCATTCTTTCCAAGGGCTGCTTCTGATTCTTCTGCCCAAAGAACTGCCCTAAAACTGCCCCAAAGAACTCCCCAAACTGTTCCCAAGAACTGCCAGGATTGGAATTCAGGGCTTTGTTGCAGACCCAAAGGTAGCAGAAAGCCCAACACTTCCACATAACCTGCCACTGACCTGGGTCCAGAGGGATTCAACTCAGAGAACATTTCATTGTCTTCCCTCTGCAGAAAGGGCTTCCCCAAAACTCACTTCTACCTTCACTGGGCATGCTCCAGACTTAAAGTTCCCTACAACCTTGACCGGGCTTCTGTTGAGGTTGGCAGAGCATTTCTGTGAACTCTGAGAGCAGCAGAACAGAACCAGTGTCGGAGATCAAGGCTATGGATTTAAGATGGTTCTAAAGCCTGGAATGTCAGCTCTCCCTGCTCCTGGCTTTGCTGACAGCTCTTGCATTCATCACAAACACTGTGTGTGAAGCTGTGGGACTCCCAAGACCCCTGAGTGATGGCCAAGCCACCTTGGAAGTGCCAACACTCAGACCAGGGGATTCCCCTGCTCTGCGCTATTGTGTTCTCCACCTCTGACTCCCCAGACCCATCTGCTCAGCTGACAAGCCAGAACAAGCTCCTACCCAACTGCCAGCACCAAAACCAGTTACCCGCAGGTAAGAGAAAGTGAGAATGTTCTTCCTGCTTCATATTTACATAAAACCTCTTCCCCTGCACCCTCAGGAGGGCATGAGTGCTGCAACATGAGCTCCCACCACTGCAGCAGGTCCGTGGCACTGTCCAGATTTCTCATTCCTGACCAATGTCCACAGGAGCCCAGGGAACCAGCTAAGGGAGCCAAACCAAAGAGGATGTTTTAAAATGTGTTTGGGCTCATGACTGCACTCAGAGGGCAGGAAAAGGTGAATTTTGAGCTGAGCTGGGTGTTTGCAAAGAGCTTATGGAGCCAGGGGTTAATGCTGCAAGGTAGAGGTGATATGATGAACACCCAGCTGCTTCTTTTAGTGCTCCAAGACTAAGCAGCCAAAACACAGCTATTCATCCTTCAAACACTGAGTTACTGTGGATAACCCCTGCTCTCTCTCTGTCTCAGGTTCTCAAGGTGCCTTCCTAAGGCTGCTGCAGCACATTGTACAAGAGCTCCTTTGGAGAGACAAGAACCAGTGATCCCCTTCACAGACAGAGCACAGGGATACGGAGACCTGCCCAGGATGAGCCTAAATATAACCCCCAGTAATCCTGGAGCTACTCCCACCTCTGAACAACACAGGAGGCAGATTCAGGAGCAATAGCTCTCATTTCCTGCCTCAATCCACAAAGCATCACGGAATCATTAAGGTTAGAAAAGACTTTTAAGGTCATTGAATCCAACCTAATGTTCGAAGAAAGTCAAAAGTCACATTTCCGAGGCATTTTGCAGGTTTAGGGATAATTACCTCTCTCAGAGCAGTAACCAAGGGTCACAGTGGTGGGATTGACTGTTATTGTTTATATGAGCCACATGGTGCTGCCAAAGCTGAGCCAGAGCAAGAATCAAGACGCCCACCCCAAATGGCAGCAATTTCCCTTAGATCCCAGCCCGGGACACGTTCTTGGCAGGAAAGGGACTGGCACACACTGAGTGCTGCCAGGAGCAATCCAACAGACCTCACCAACCAGGAGCCAATTGCCTCTCTCAGCACAACAAGCCCTGCAAGGGGCTCTGTGAACCCAGTTTCACTGATCCAAAAGGCACTTACAGCAATTTAATGATGGCAGTGATGTTCCAGATACTACTGGCACGAGAACAGCACACAATTGTCCTAAGAGGAATCAGCTGCTTTCTCAAGAACTTGTATTAACAGGAAAACAGGCACAAATCCTGCTCTGGAGAGGCTGCAGTCGAATTTTCCCCTCAGAATCGCTGCTTTTGGGAGCACATGGGTGGATTCAGTGACAGCTGGGGAAGGATGGTGATGGTAAGGAACTGGGATACGAGACTGTTACTCTTTGCAATGACATAAACTCATTGACTTCCCCTCTCTCTGTTCTCTTCTCCTGTTTCTAGACCAGGGCCGATTTCTGGCTTCCAGGAGTGGGAGGAAACAAAATCATTCCCACATGCCAGGAGCTCTGAGATCCGCGGATGACACGCGGGACATGGGGCAGCTCTCAGCGTGGTTTTGTTACACAGCACGTTTGCATCGCTCTGCTCCCAGCCCAGCTTCCCTCGGAAACTCGGGAGCAGGTGGCAGCCGGGAAGAGTCTCTCAGCCCAAAGCCCTCGCATGCATCGAAGCAAGAAGCTGCAGTGCCCAGGCAGAGCTGCTGCAGGGCCGTACGTACCCAGCCAGGGGCGAGGATAAGCAGGAACAGGGTCCGGGTCACTGTCCCCAAGTTGCCAGGCATCCCGAGTACTGGGAAGGGCAGGGATCCAGGCTGCCGGCTACTCCCTCCGGCTCCTTCGGAATTTCCTGTCTCTTTGGAACAAGTTGTACATCAGCTTCTCCTTAAATATCCTCTGGAAGGGGCGGGCCTCGCGCTGAGTGACAGGCTGGAACCGAGCCCAAAAGGGTGCAACAAAAAAATGCCCAAATTCCAGGGAACACGAGTTGATTCCTGCGGCTCCGGCGGTTACAGGGCTGCCACCACTGCCTTCAGCTTGGTTACTTTCCAAATGGATAAATCAAACCCCAGTAAAAGCAGGATTATTATTTTTTAATTTTTCCTCTTTCTACCGCCGAGTATGAAGCCTGGCACAGCTTTCCTCACACAGACCCTCTTTCCCTACCTACAGGCGTTCCTTTTCGGCTGCAAGAGCTGAGGAGTGATTAAACAGAGATTTGTGGTGTTCAGAGTCTGAGCAGGAGGGAGGGATGGGTAGTTCGGTGCTGTCAGGTACCACGTCTGGCTGTGCATCACCTGTCAGCTTCGGGGAATTAAAGTTTCATGATTAGAACTCCTGCATGAGGAGCTGCGTGTTTTACAAGACAATGAAAAGCTCCTGGATGAAAGTTTTTTATAAAGGACAGCAGTTCCCCAAAGTGCTTTGGGATGGATGCAGGATCTCCCACATCTTTATCTCGGGTCATGATCCTTTCTGTTTACTGCTGAAATACAGCACCAGGCTTGTGCACAGCCAGCACGGCAGACCTTTAGAACACGTAAGAGTTGTTTCGTGTGTTAGAGTCATTTTGTTTATTCCCGAAGAGCAAGCGGAGCACTGCCATGGAAGGAGGAGGAGTGCAGCAGAGGGCACTCTTAGTCCTCGCTGGTCGGGGGGGACAGAGCAGTTGGGTACCGGACAGGAGCCTCTGTACACACAGAGTGACTTGAGAAAGACGGAGCCGTTCCTTAGAGTCAGGGAGCTTTCCCGCGGAGAAGCGGTGCAAAGGATGGTACCTTCTTTGGGCCAATACAAAGCCGGGCCAGGAGCCCAGGCACTGTGCAAGGCAGCCCCAGCACATCCCCGTCCCAGCTGAGTGCTGGGAAACAAGACAGAAGATGAAAAAAAACCACAGGGAGTGTGTAGTGGGTTATTTAAATTCAGTCTCCTTCCTTCCTGCCTCCAAGGTAGGACAGTTTAGCTGGGAATCAAGCCCTGCAATTCATCCAGGTCCTTTCAGGTCCCCGTGCAACACTGGATCAGCCTCCACACTCCCTGTGTGTCCACTACTGGAAACAGAAAACTCCGACTCTTAACTAATTAGCACTTGGAAAGCCCCTTGGGATTTGGGGCTGGAGAGCATTATCACAGTGCAAACCACCCCAGATGCAACTTCTTCTCCTCTTCCATGAGATGGGGGATTTCACAATCATTTCTGTGACAGCCACCTCTGCTCGTGGCACACCAGAGGATTATGTCTGCACACAAAAGATTTCGTGTTCTGGAGGTGACATAAATATCCCCTGCCCTCAGGCACTTGGGAGCTCCAGGCAGTCTGGCTGGAGATACATTCCTTCTCCTTTTGGAGGGCCTGAACTGTGTTGTCACCTAAAATTAGCTGCTCACATTTCCCAGGACATTCTCCTGCTGCTTGCAAATAAGACAGGGATAAAGTGCTGCACACTTCTGGTCTCATTTTCTCACATGGCAAGAATATAAACCCCAGCTGAATCCTGAGCTCTACAGGGCATCTGAAGATGGGAAGATGGCATATTTGTGGCTTTTTAAAAGGACAGTGTGTAATGTGTGGCTCAACTCATTCCTCCTTCTCCAAGAATAAGACATCCCCCTTTGTCCAGCAATAGGACAAGGAGGAATGGCTTTAAGCTGTAAGAGGGCAGGATTAAATTAGATATTAGGAAGAAATCCTTCCCTGTGAGGGTGGTGAGGCCCTGGCACAGGGTGCCCAGAGAAGCTGTGGTTGCCCCTGGATCCCTGGAAGTGTCGAAGGCCAGGTTGGATGGGTCTTGGAGCAACCTGGGATAGTGGAAGGTGTCCCTGCCCATGGCAGGGAGTGGGACTGCATGAACTTTAAGTTCCCTTCCAACCCAAACCGTTCCATGATTCTCTGATTCTATAAGAAGCAGCAGCTGCACCTCAAACCGTGATCTTCCATATTCTGCTTTAACATAAACCTGCTGTGTGACCTCAGATGAACTGTTCAGCCAAAATCCCAATGTCAGTCACCTGCCAGGAGTTCCGTGGGGAATATTCAGCACTGAGCCACCATTATGATGGCTGATTAAGTTTTCAACCTACAACAAAAGTAAAGAATAATTCAATTATAAAACATCCTTTCCAAGCTGCTCATTATCATCCACCTGAATGCTTCCACCTTCCCAGGGCAGTAAAACATACTGAGTTCAGTCCTATTCATCCTTCAAGCCACCTCTTGGATTATAGGAGCAGGATGTGAAGAAGCATCAGCTGGAGATCCCTTGATTTTGGGAGCTCACTCCACCCATGGTCCAAGATTTTCTTAGGGCACTGAGACAACCAAAACTACCCCTCATGCTAGAGCTGAGCTGCTAGTTCCGCTGGACACGCCAAGAGGTAAAAGAAGAACATGATGGTTGAGTGACTCAGAATGACCAAAGGCAGGAAACGCCCAAGTTAGCACCAATTTTTATCTCTTTCTTTTGCCTGAGCTGCCTCGAGTGAAGGGATAAAGATGTCAACTCTGTTTAAAATCTCCCCCAAGCAAAGAATAGTGGGTGTTTAATACACCTTGTTACGCTCTTCTGGGTTCAATCACCATGCACAACCGGCAGCTTCCCTGGATTTATAGTAATTTGAAAAGCAGACAGTTAAATAATTGCTAAAAATCATGTCAGGCCAAAGAATAAAATTAAGGCAAGCACACACACTGTTTTTTTGGCTTAGTAGGATCTCTCCCCATGGCACTCTGCCTGCAGAAGCCAAAATAAAAAGCTGCTACAAGCAGCATGGTACAGGGAATTGTGCTCACCCAGTCCTCAGTGACTTCAGAACTGTCCCCAACCCTTTGTCCCCTGTCCCAAAGCTGCTCCGTCACCCCCAGGACACACTGGTGGCCTCTGGAGCCTTGCAGCAGGTTTGTGTTCTCACAGCTGGTCAGTCCTGGCAAAAGTTACCTCTGGAGTAGATGACAGGCCCTCACTCCCATTTGGAACTCCTTCAACTTGATGATATCAAACTCTTTTAACCTGATGACACCAAACACGAACTTGGCCCAGCAGAGATGGTGAGATCCATCCAGCTTGATGGCTGGAAACACAGGGGTTCCATTTCCTCGGTCATTACCCAGCCACTGCTAACTGCTTGATGCAACCTGCTCCCACACTCAGGCTGGTCACAAGTGCCAGATCCAGGGCCATGGGGGAGTCCTTTCCCTGCTTTTTGTTCCAGTCTGAGGATACAAGGCAGTTCTTAAGTTGGGCTGGGCCCTTTCACTTCTCTCCTGCTGGTACAAGGCTGCAGGACTCAAGTGCCACTGGTGATTTCTCCATCTGTGGTTTATTACTTGTAACAGAACAAAACCCACCAGTGTCTCTCAAGGCTCTGTGTCTGCTGCAAGGCTGGGAAGGAGTTCTGGCGGTCCGTGTGCCTTGGGGCAAGACAGATAAACAGCCCTGGATATTTTGGGCGTCAACATGGTTCCCAGAGAATTAACAGCTAAGAAGGGCTCTTCCAGACGCAAGTCTGAGTTCAAGTTCAGTGCTAATTCAGTGTGTCTAGAGGGACATTTAGGATCAGATTCACACTGTCTAATTGATAGAAAATTAATTAATGCATCTCCATTTCTAGTGATGCCCGAAAGATAGGCTGGAAATTAATCCCCATAGACCGATGTCTATAGAGCAGGTATTTGTTTATTGCAGCGCCGGTGGTGAGGGGGATTTCTCCTCCTGACTCACCCGCCTTTGTCAAGTGCGGTGATTTATTTATACAGTAAAATTTCGCCTAATGTTGCTATGTCATTACAGCATCACACACGCGCCGGAACTAATTTACATAACATGATCTCATGGTTATTAGATAATTCTTTGCACTGCGCATGCACTTCCCCAATTCGAGGGTCTTCGGGGGTCTTTGATGAAGGCTTCTAAAGTCTTCTTCACACTTGAACTTTTCAACTTCGTCTTCGAGGCGTGCGCAGTTGCGATGGTCTTTAGTCTATCTGGTCTTAACCAAAATTCTTGGTTTTGTGGATAATTGGCTCAGCTTGCCAATTTCTCATTAGTACTACACTTACTTATCTCTAAAGTACACCTGGTAAGTTTTTTATTTGTTTTCTTTTTCTCTATTCTGCGTATAAGCAACTAGTTAACTATATACTAGCTATTACATTGTATAAGAAGTTATTCATATTAGATTATATGGATATTAAAAGTTATGATTCAGGTTATAAGCATCAGGTTATAGGTATAGAAACTATGATTTAGGTTATAAGCATCAGGTTATAGGTATCAGGTTATATTAATATTCTTCAAGTTATATTGATAAAAGTAATGATTTGGGTTATATTAATATTAAGGTTACATAGATATCTTGTATCTCAAGCTGTGTAAGCACTTTGTTGTTGTGACCTGAGTTACACAGACATCACTAGCCTAATCTCTCTAGGCTCCCTTTAATAAGCTGAGAAGAGCTGGAGCTCCTGAACAGCTTTCTGAGATCCCTGGCTCTGTTGTCCAAGTGCATCAGCTGCGGCACCACATTAGTGGCTGTAAATTGTCAAAAGAAAGTGTCACAGAAATGCAGCACCAGAGCTCAGCAAAGGCTCAGTGCTTCACCTTGTCTAACTCCAACCTGGGTGCAAAGGCTTCCCTTTCCTATGGATGGAAAGAGCAGGAAAACAACCCCCTCCTCAGTCCAGCACAGCCCTGGAATGGAATGCTGACTGCAGGGAAACACCTGCTGGCTCCAGCAGAGCTGGGATTCCTTCTGCCTAGCTTGCCAGATACACAGCCCTGAGACCACACTGCTGTGCCCACAGCATAAGAGATGTCAGGCAGGGGGCAAATTCTGTCCCTGGTTGCGGAGTTGACCTGTGAAATCCACAGTTATACTAGTTCTGGGAGGAACTATCGCGTTTGAGGATTTGTTGTGACATTGAAGTTTATCAAGGGATGTGACACTTGGGATGGGTGAGGTGGCTGCTGATGTCCTTGTAAATATAATAAATATATAAAAACAGTCTTAACATCATAAGTTCAGAATGAGATGGTGCTCTGACAGAGCTGGCCAGCAAAAGCACATGTTCTCTTCTAGGAAAAAAATAAATGCCACTCTGGAGCCTGCTCTTGGCAGGATGCAAAACTCGGGTCTGCAGTACCAGAGTTACAGCCCAGAGCACCCAAGGGAAAGACACCAAACCCCAGTTATCAAAGCATGGGATCCTTGTTTCAGAACAGGTGAACAATGAGAAACCCAGCATTCCCAAGGACATCCGTGCAACAAGACTGCAGTATGACAGCAGGTGATCCCCTGAGACCCTTAATAACTGCAAAATCTGGATGTATGAGTCACCATCATGGCCAGAAGCATTTGTGCCAAGGCACGGGCTTGCACAGAACTGCAGGAGAACAAGCCCTGGGAGGAAACAGCTGCACCCACCTGTGAAAATAGATGCTTCCTCAGGTTTTTCCACTTCTTAACTTACTGAATGTTTAATTATCCTGAAGAAAAAGTGCAGGGAGGGAGGGCATGTTTAACGTGGACTTGGGCAGGATCATTTAAGAAGGCTGCCAGGGCCACAGGACTCCTCTGGAGCACAGCTCCGGTGTCTGTGACCACTCTGTGTCTCAGGGGTTTGGTCCTCAACACCTGTACAGGTGAGGCACAGCAGGATGTGCTCGAGGTAACATGGCTTGGGAACGAGAAGGGGCTAAGGGACATCTCTCCAGTTATGGGCTATGAAAAAACATTACTGGTTCTGCCTACAAGTGCTGCATTTTCTCATCCCATTTTATGGACTCTGGGATCTTCCACCTCCTGAAGAAGCTGCAGCTCTGCCACAAGGACCAGGAGCCTCCTCTAGTGCCTGTGTCTACACAGCTCCATCCAAAAGGGTGCAAGGGGGAATTCTGCTCTGGATCCCGTCCCTCCAAGGACTTCTGGCATCACCTAAGATCTCAGTCCTAAAATCCAGGACTCAGACAAAACAGCTCTGACATAACTCTTCTATAATTCACACCAGCTGCAGGAGCCTCAACAGGCAGCAACAGGTCCCTGAGCTCTGGCAGCCTGGGAGGACCTGGAGGAGTGGGTGGTCTCCCAGGACTTGTGTGTAGCTCTCATTAGGGGTTTGAGATTCCACCAGGAGCCTGCCCACACCTTTCCCATCCAGGTTTTGGAACGATTCCAGCTCATTACATGGAATCAGTGAATAATGTAAGTTGGAAGGAGGGCCCTGGGGGCATTTGATCCTCCTGCAGCCCAACCCAACCCTTAGGATAGAGAAGAGGGGTAGATTTCAGAGACCAGGAGAGATGAGCAGGTCAGTGGGGTCCCCAGCTCAGCCAGGCACTGCTCTGTCAGCCTTTCCTGTACACAGGATTCTCAGCACAGGAATCCTTTATTAGCTTCCAGCCCCGCTGTAACAAAGGGCTGGCACCTCTGGAGTGGCAGGGACTTCTCCGAGCAGAAGGGATTGTTAATCTTGGAATGTTAACACAGACACCTCTGAAATCAGCTGCAGACCTGCTGATTAAAGAGCAGCACCTTCCTCCAAAGGGCTGCACAAACTGAGTTACAAACCTTAAAAATTATTTGGGAAATGTTAAGTGTGAGACTTTCACTTGCCTGTTCTTAATTCTTTTTGTTGTTGTGGTTACAGACAGACATCTATGAGGGTGGTCTTTTTTTTTTTCTCTTATTTCCTTACTAATAGAAATTTTTGAAGTTTCACATCACAAATGTTTAAGAAAAGACAAGTCCCAAGCTCCATAAAGAGCCTTGTTATAGGAATGATGGGATTTTACACACATTGATAAGGAAATCATACGTGTCTGGAGCCATCATTGCCTTCAGACAGACCAAACTCACACAAGCTGAGTTTGACTCTTCTCCAGAGAGGATTCTCTTCCTACACAATTCCCCTGGTTGACTTCCTCAGAAACTTGCGTGGTGGTAGAAACTCCCTTGATATATTTAGAGGTGACAGTTTTATTAGTAGTAGTGGAAAGTTATTACAAACGCTGCATTTTTTCATACCATTTTATGTAAAACAGTGTCCCTGTTACAAACCTGCTTAAAACACTTTAAGTTCAGAACCTCTATTTTCAGTATAGCTTTTGCCACACTGTCTTTTAAATACCCCATCACTGTGAAGCAACCACTGACAGACGACTCAAATTTTTACAGTTTGGGCCATTCAGCTTCAGATATGGAATAACAGAAATTTTCAAATCAGTTTTCTGTTGCGGTCTGTAGTTCCTGCGTGGGCACGGCAAGCCCCAACCTTCCCGGAGAGCGCTGCGGGGCGGCATCGGGGAGAGCGCGGCTGCTCCGCTTCCCGCAGCCCTCCCGGGCGGCCCCGAGCCCTTGCCCCGGCTGGCTGCCGGCTCCACAACACGGGAGCGACAAAGGAGGCGAGAAGGCCTCCGCATGGGGACCACGGGACTTGAATCACACGGTGACGAACAGCTTCCCGAGGCAGAGAGGCCGCAGGGCAGCCCGCTTTGGGTTTTATGGGGGGACGAGAGGGGCGGGGAGAGCACATTTCAGGGTTTCAGGGTGCAGGGGCGGCACATGGGCAGAGTTGGGGCACCGGAACCAATGGGAAAAACCCGAGGGAGGGGCCAGGACCAGGGGCAGGGAAGGGCAGAAACCCAGCAGGAAAAGGACTGGGGAAACACAGCACCAGTTTTCCAAGGCCTCAGTCTGTTATTTTTTTCTGTTTTAAGGAAGTTATTTGAACCAATAATTTGCATCTCTATATTTTAAATTGTTTCCCCCTCAGAAGCATGATGTCATCTGGGAACAGAGGTGCACAGGATGGGTTTGAAGGCAGACTGTAGGTGAATAATAGTGACTTGGTTTTTTTCCAATCTCATCCCGGCAATATGGCCATGAGTCAGGTAAAAGAAAAGATGTAGCTCGTTCCATTTCTTGGCCAGACAAGAAGTCCCAAATCACCTTTACTCCAATGCCTCTTCATGCGCAGTCATTTCACAGTGTTCTCCCTGGTGTATTAGACTGGAAGTTGATGACCTGCCTGGCAGAGAGAGAAAAGTCTGCAAGGTCAAGAGGCTTTGTTAAAAAAAAAAGTTTAAAAAAGGGGATTTTCAGATTTTTACAAAGTTGAGCCCAAGGTGGCCTAACCTCACAAAATGGGATAGGGAAGATGAAAACTGTGGGGCCGGGCTCTGTTTCAAGGATATAAGGCAAAAAGGCTTTTCCTGCCGGGGCAGCTGTTGGTCACTTGGCATTCAGCACGTCCAGAACCCACTGGCATTAATTGCTAGGGCTGGCTAGCATTAACTGCTGGCATTAATTGCTGGCTCTGGCATTAATTGCTTGGGCTCTGTGTGTATCCCCTGAAACATTCCGCCCGGACATCATGGCCACTGTTTTAGCTGTAGTGGAAAAGCCAGTATTCTCCTGGCAGGATTTGGGCTTTCCCCAGGGCATGGGAGAGAGGGTGAAAGCCTTTCTCCTGCCCTTTCCTTGCCAAATGGAGAGGCAGCCAGGATCTGTCCCTGCTATTCCAGTCCCAGATAAGTGAAATAATCATAAAAATGTGTGTATGAGAGGTGAGTGGATGTGAGGAAGGGTCGAGGCTCTACAGTGGTTGTATCATCCTTCCACATCCTTTACAGGAAGACATTCACTCCATAAATACCCTGGATTGTTTCTGGGCCTGGAGTTCACGCTGAGTTTGATAGACTGCGCTCAGTGAGCAGCGTGTATGGGAATGTGCACATGTGGTTCCTCTCCCTTCTCAGAAGGAAGCTACTCTGCGTTCTCCAGAGTCAGGGAGCTCTGTGGCTCTCCTGGAACTAAATCACCACTTCAAAACAATGCTGGTGTGTTTCAGGAGGAAGAGAAGACAAAATCATCCATTATCATGGAATCTGGAGTTTCTTCATGAGTGCTACAGGAACCTGAGCTCTGGAGAGAGCTGAAAAACATCGATCAGAGGTAGGACCCAGGAGGGCCACACCATTTTACACCAGTTGAACATCTGACCTCAATTCCCTTTTGGCACTCAGGGTGATTTTGGGAATAATTCTTAGCATATGTCTGCACTGCAGACCCCCAGCTACCTCCAGCTCAGCACTGGATCTCGATTCCTTCTGGCAGTTTGGCTTGTTTTGATCAAGGTCCTGCTCTGCCTGAGGGCCCTGAGCCAGCAGAAAAGCTGCTGTCAGCATTCCCAAAGCTCAGTCCTCTCATGTTAGAGCATCCTGCTCCTCCACGTTCCTGTGGGATGCACATGGAGCTGCTGTGCCCGTGGCAGGATGAATGCCCAGTCACACCACACCCAGAACTGTCCCTCTGCCATCCCTGTGGAATTGATCCACACACTCCCTCCAAGGGCTCCTTCTTTGTTTACAAACTAAAGAAACACAAATTCTTGCATTACTGAGAATTTCTGCTCAGCTATGGGTCAAATTTTAAGAATCCTGTGTTTTTCTTTCCAAGTAACAAATGTTTGTTTTGCTGAAGAAAAGGGGAGTGAACCTGTTCCGCTCGAAAGGGTGTAAATCAGGAGTAATTCCACTGAATCCAAAAGGCCAGGAGCAGGGAAAACTCAGCATGAACAGTGTATCCTGTCCGTTTCCATGAGCATATGAAATCCACATTGCTCATTGCTTCTTTTACCCCCTACTGCTTTTGTTCTTTTCCCACCTTTGCCCAGTTTCCATGCTAGAAAGAATGTCATGACCAGGATGTCAGAGCAGTTATTACTGGATGTTTGGGTGTTTTAGTAAATCTGTGATGTTCTCCAGATGCTAAAGATCTGACAAGACTTCAGATGGTTGCCTCTGCTCTCGTTCACACAGCTATAAATTCCAAGTCACGCCACTTCCTTCACCAGACTCATGCCAGATGCAAGCAGAGGAACCAGATCAGCATCCAGCCTGGAGCTACTACATGCAAACTGACCAATGGCATTTCTTAGGGAAAGGCTCTTCCAGTGATTAATGATAGACAAACAATAGAGGAGCCTTGAGACACATTTCTCTAAGTCAGCAATTTTCCCTTAAGCAACTGGGAATTTTTTAGCCCGAAACAAGAGACAAAATTATTTACTGTGTTCCGCTTACCCAGTTTATTTGTTTTTCTCTTTAAGAAGAAGCAGCCTGACTGGGAACATGAGTGGAAAGATCCTGTTCACAACTTGGGCTTGACTTTGCCTGAACTAAAAGTCACTTGGGTTTAAGTCAACGTGAGTCAGGCAAAAAGAATGGCTCCCACAGCCCCAGATCAGGAATTTAAGGATACGGGATGTCCTTTAATACAACTGCTGTTGCTCTCAGGGGTTCCAGAAGTGCAGGCAGAGTCAGAGGAGCTTTTCTAAATCAGGATTAGGTGTGGCTTTGAGATCCACCTGATAACATGAGAGTTTTAGCTGTTGTGTACAGTGAGGTGCAACTGCATTTTAGTTTCAGTAGGCTATTTGTAACCCTGGTGGGAGTTTGAGGTGTGAGGAGCACCAATGGGAAAAAGTCTTACAGGAAAGGCCTTGTGATCCACCCAAAGGAGGGCTGAGAAGCAGATTTCCATGCAGGATGTTTGTCTTTGCACACTCACCCAGGTTCTCACAACGGAGAAGTGTTTGGCCAATGCTCTCAGGCACATGGTGGTATTTTTGTGGTTGTCCTGTGCAGGTCCAGGAGTTGGATCCATCCAGCTCAGGGCATTCTATGATTCCATGAACTGCAAGACTACTTGCACACTTATCCTGACTAACTTAGGTTTGACACACAGTTAAGTCTCCTGTTTATGTCACTTCTGAAGTGAATTATACTTGTGTTGATCCAAATTTACAAAGTTATTTGATTCTTCAAATAGTTCCTAGATCCTGTTTATAAATTTTTGGATACTTTAGATCAGATGTGTCAGCAGGAACCAGGACACCTTTCCTTTTTCTGGTAGTGCAAAGCAGCCATAAACCCAGTTTAGCTGGCCAGTTAAAGTGGATTTACTGGTGCTTTGGACTTGAAGCCACTCAGAGAGTCAGAGTGTATCAATGAATACTTGTCTGCACGTAGTACATTTCAGATGGATCCCTACAAAATTGCATACTTTCCTCAGAGAGAAGGTTTTGACACTTTATGGTCTCTTCCTTCCATAAACATAGCTCATTTTATTAAAAACAGCTGGAATTTCACCAGTGTCACAGAGATGATGGTCTATGCTGGTCTTGTCCAGACAATTACAGGTGTCAAGGAGGGTCAGTAAAGGACTGTTTCATTTGGAGGTATAAATTAGATGTGGGAAAACCCCTGCATTTTAGACACACATTCAACCACTTTTATCAGAGTGTCTAAGCACGTTAAAATCTTTTTCACATGGCTTAGCGTTTCCTGGTGGACAGCCCCAGTGCAGCTGTTGGGCTCATTAGCTCTCAGACATGGAGAATATTTGTGCTGGGAACAGTATTTATAACCTTCCGAGGCAAACCAGAGCCAAGAGGTTTCAAAACACAGTTTGTACTGGAGTGATAACTCTGCTCCCAGACATCCCACTGGAAAGGTTTCTAACCAGTTACTGCGATTACCAAGACAGTAGGGAATCCAAAGCAAAAAGTGTATCCTAGACTTTGTAGGCCAATCTTGCTTTTGGTAAGGGTAAAGAAAGAATTACTTCCTTGAAGTGACAGATCTGTGGTGTTCCTGGCCAAGGCGAGATAAGAAAGTTCCCATTCCTCTTTAATGAGAAGGAAGTTTGTGCAGAGTGAGAGTGAGGATTGACTGTTTCTAGTGCAGTCTTTTATGGAAAGAGTTTAGGGAAAGTCCATGTGTGAGTCCCTTCCAACTTGGAAGGGACTCACAGGGATGGAGTCCAACCCCTGGCCCTGCCCAGGACACCCCAACAATCCCACCCTGTGCCTGAGAGCATTGTCCAAACACTCCTGGAGTTGTGGGAGCCTTGGGGCCGTGCCCATTCCCTGGGGAGCCTTGTCAATACCAGCACCCTGTGGGGCAAGAACCTTTTCCTGATATCCAGCCTTTTGGAACCATTTAAGTCATTCAGGTGTCATCAATACAAACCTATACAACAAGACAGAGAAGAGAAGGATTTCCTGCAGAACCACTTCCCTATATTTCCCTTGCTTTCTTTGAGATCTAGGAATTTCAAACCTTATGGCCCAAAGGAGAACTCGTTCCATATAAACTGATAAATTTCTATTTGGAGATCTCCTGGTAAGTTTTACAGTATCACAGTTTCTTAGGAAGTTTTTCAGTGCCAGAGAGAACATATTTTCTTTCCCTGCAGAAAAGCTGCAGCTATTTGACATTCCATTGCTCCAGGTGCAGTTCCTGCTGCACTAACACCATGGCTCTGAATGATGGATTGTTGTGACCAGCACTATCCAAATAAAGGGAGCCGCCAGGCTTTCCCAGAAATATGAAATGGCCACTTTCAGGAATGAGAAGACTCAGAAGATAAAATAACTAAGCTACAGTGAATCAGGTACAGTCATTTCCATGAGATAATTCCCACTGAATATTCCTAGCTTGATTTCCAATCACATTAAACAGTCCGGTCACTTCTCCTTGGCCTCACACACTTTCCTTTTGGCGCTTCCTGACATGTTAACTACACGTGAGTTTTTAACTCAATTGTAACTTCTCAGGATTAGCAGGAATGGAATCAGATGGGAACAATCTGCTACTACTTCATCAGGAGGGATGTGAGTTGCACCGAGTCTGGGACTAGAAGCCATGATAAATTATAAAATAGACAGATTCTAAATTCCAATGACAGATGCTGGAAAAGCCCCAAGAAGGAATAAAATAAGAAACAGAAGAGAAAAGTCTGTTTTGAGAAAGAGCTGGATCCAGCTTGTTGTGTTTGTGGAGCCCATGTGTGAGTCTGTATATTTTCACATGAGCACCTGTCCAAGATTCATTCCCTCCATCTAGATGCCCCACCCATAGGAAATTTCCATGCATACACAAATTCACAGCTCCATGAAAAATGCTTTGCTGTGTCCCTGGGATGCCCCTAAACCGTAAAAGAAGATTTCAGAGCATGGCTATAAAATCTTGTCACTTCCCAGACAGGTCTGTTGTGTTCAGGTATAACAGGAATGATATGGTTGCTTTGCACAGTCCTGCTGAGAATTACATCCCAGGATTTTATAGGTGTTGAGGTTTGAGAGCAAA
>VZRV01004838.1:14515-31374 GCA_013398115.1 Falcunculus frontatus | reverse complement strand
TTAAAGGAAATTTTGCCTTTTTTAAAGGAATTTTTGCCCTTTTTTTTTTAAAAGGAATTTTTGCCTTTTTTTTTTTTTAAAGGAATTTTCGCCTTTTTTTTTTAAAGGAATTTTAGCCCTTTTTTTTTTTTAAAGGAATTTTTGCCTTTTAAAGGACAAAATCCTTCACAAATCCCAGCAGGGAATTTAAGGAGATGCTTCCAAAGCAGGAATGTGCTGCCCCCCCCTTGACATTTCTGGGGTGAAAATGCACCAGAGAGCTGGAGAAAATTTCAGTTTTCTGGGTTTTTCCAGGTTTTTTTGGCAGGAATTTGGGGCTTACCTTGGCTGAGGGCTCCTTGGTGTCCCCAGTGGTGGCACTGAGTGGTTTCACTGCCACCACGGCCGGGGGGGGACCCTCAGGACCCTTCCTCTTCAGGGGCTGCTTGGGAGAGGCCGTGGCTTTGCCATCCAGAGGCTTCAGGGACACCTTGGATTTGGCTGCAATGAAGGGAAAGAGAGGAATGATCCAGCTTTGGGTCCAAAAAAATCCCAAGTTTTCTTCCTAATCCCATTAATTCCAGGATGGTTTGGGATGAAAAGGACTTGAAGGATCATCCAGTGTCACCCTCTGTGTTCCAGGGATGCCTTTCCCTATCCCAGCCTGGCCTTGGGCACTCCCAGGGATCCAGGGGCAGCTCTGGGAATTCCATCCCATTCCCTCCCCACCCTCACAGCGAGGAATTCCATCCCAAAATCCCATCCATCCCTGCCCTCTGGCAGTGGGAAGCCATTCCCTGGGTCCTGTCCCTCCATCCCTTGTCCCTCTGCAGCTCTCCTGGAGCTCCTTCATCTCCTGGAAGGGGCTCTGAGCTCTCCCTGGATCCTTCTCTTCTCCAGCTGAACATTCCCAACATTCCCACCCTGTCTCCACAAGGAATGAGCTCCAGTCCCTTCATCAAATTCCTGCTCTGGATTTGCTCCAGATATTCCCAATCCTCCTTTTATCCAACACCAGCCCTGGGAGAAGCATTCCAGGTGGGATCTCCCCAGAGCTTCCCCTCCCTCCCTGCCTCCCACATCCCCTGGGAATAATCCAAGGATATTCCCAGGCTGGGAATGACCACAGCTGCCTCACACTGACTTTTCCCACCAATCCCAAGCCCCTTCTTCCCAGAACATTCCCGAAAGAACACCCAGCACCTACTTTTAGCTTTCCTCTCTGGCAGCTGAGCTCCCTTTTTCCCCGGAGATGCTGCAGGATCCTTCTCTGGGCTTCCCACCCCGTCCTCCTGGAATTTCACCAGTTTCCTCCTGCCCAGCTGATGAGCTGATCCCACAGCAGACCCAGGGCTCCCAGATCCTGGACTTTTATCCTTGTTTTTGTCAGGTTTTTCAGCTGGAGTGGGCCCAGCTCCTTTCTGGAGCTTCTCGTCCTGGCGCTGCTTCAGCTGACGTTTCTCCCACATGATTTCCTCCAGGCTCTTCACCTGAACTCCAGAATTCCCTGCATTCTGAGAGGGGGGGAAAAAAGATCCCAAGAGGGTGGTTAGGATAAAAATCTAGGGATGAAAATCTAGGGATAAAAATCTGGGCATTCATGAAGGAATTTTGAGTGGCAATCCTTCCAAAATGGCTTCACGCAGCACCGCTGAAATCCAATATTTTTAGGCATAAAACGAGTCCTGGAATGAGATCCATGCCATGAAAATGCAGTTTTAAAACTTCAATTCCCAAAAAAATCAAGTTTTAATGGAGCAGGAGGCTCTGGCTGGAGCATATCCAATGATTTTAGGGAATTTAAAGCTCCCTCACAGAGCCCGATTTCCTCTAAAATTCCAACTTTTAGGATTAAAATGTTCAGCTCGGGATTTTAAAGTTCACCAGGGAAAATCACTGAAAACAAAAACATTTTCACCACCTCTGGTTGTTATTTATTGTCAGGTATAATCAGATTAATTAATTCAAATTAAGTAATTCAATAATTAAAAGGGAGGATTTGTTCCCTGGGAATTTTACTGATAAAACTGACAGCATTTAGGATTTCACTGCAGCAATTCCCAAATGAGGAAAGGTGGGAGAAAAACTGAAGAGCAGGAAACAAAAACATGACAAAATTATTTGGGAAATTTATAATTTTATGCCCAAATTGATCTGAAATGGAGGTATTTATTATAAATATGTTCATCCTCACCTCAGCAGGGGCAGAGACCCCTTTGGGGGAAGGTTTGTTCTCCTCCACGATCATTTTTTCTTCTCTCCCAGAAGCTTTAAACCAAGGAAAACATAAAAAAAATTGGCCAAGAGCAGAAATAAAGAAGCTTGGTGGGGTTAATTTCCCTATTTTTAATAACAGGAAGCAATTCCTGCAGGATTTTCTCTCTCCCTCAGTCCCATCATCTCTTTTTGCATGGATTAAACAATCTTAACAAGGAGATTTTCAATGTCCTCGTGCCCAGGAATTGATAAATCCTTCCCAAAGAATATTCCAAAGAGGAATGGAATGGATTCCAGCACAGGGAAAATCCCACGCCACAAAGCCAGGGCAGGGAAAAGCAAAATGGGAATTACACTACAAAGCTCCTCAGGGAATGAATTTTCCAGTGGGAAACAGAGGAAACTCAAGGAATTCATGGAGAATCATGTGATGCTTTTAACTCTGGAGTGTGAAAGCTCCTCAAGGAATGATTTTTTCAGTGGGAAACAGAGGAAACTCAAGGAATTCATGGAGAATCATGTGATGCTTTTAACTCTGGAGTGTGAAAGCTCCTCAAAGAATAATTTTTTCAGTGGGAAACAGAGGAAACTCGTGGAATTCATGGAGAATCACGTGATCCTTTTAACTCTGGAGTGTGAAAGCTCCTCAAAGAATAAATTTTCCAGTGGGAAAGAGAGGAAACTCAAGGAATTCATGGAAAATCACACCATCATTTTAACTCTGGAGCATGAAAGCTCCTCAGGGAACGAATTTTCCAGTGGGAAACAGAGGAAACTCATGGAATTCATGGAGAACCATGTGATGCTTTTAACTCTGGAGTGTGAAAGCTCCTCAGGGAATGATTTTTTCACTGGGAACAGAGGAAACTCAAGGAATTAGTGGAAAATTACGTGATCCTTTTAACTCTAGAGCATGAAAGCTCCTTAAGGAATGAATTTTCCAGCAGGAAACAGAGGAAACTCAAGGAATTAATGGAAAATCACACCATCATTTAACTCTGGAGCATGAAAGCTCCTCAGGGAATGAATTTTCCAGTGGGAAACAGAGGAAACTCAAGGAATTCATGGAGAATCACGTGATAATTTAATTCTGGAGCATGAAAGCTCCTCAAGGAATGAATTTTCCAGTGGGAAAGAGAGGAAACTCATGGAATTCACGGAGAATCACATGATCCTTTCAACCCTGGAGCCCAAAACTTTCCAAGCACGTGCAGAAGGACAAACCCAAGCGATTCCTGAGCAAACTGGGATTCATTCCCAAGGGGAAGCAGCTCCCTCCTCACCTATGAGCTTGGTGACCCGCAGCAGTTTCCTGCCCCTCAGGGCTGGCTCGGGCTGGGCAGGAGGAGCAGGAACATTCTCCCCACTCTGCTGCATCCTCAGGGCTTTCTCCCTCTTGATCTCCTCCAAGGTTTTGATCCTCACTTCTCCGGCTGCTTTGGCCCTTCCCGGCTCTGCCAGCTGCACCCTGCCTGGCACAGCTGGAGCAGGAACGTTCTGTTTCCTGGGATCAGCCTCAGCTTTGGCTTTGCTGGCGAATTCCTCGGGTTTTTCCTTCTCTTCTCCCAGCCTCTTGTGGTTTTTCTCTGCCAGGGCTCCCGCCAGGGATTTGATGCGGACGGCTGGGGAGGATCTGGCTCCAGGGTTGGGATCTTCTGTTTTCCTGCCTTCTCCTGGGATTTTGGCCGGGGGTTCCCCTCGCCTCTGGTTGGCTCTTTCCAGACGGATTTCCTCCAGGGTTTTCACACGGATCTCCTCGATGGGCTTGGCAGCTTTGTCTGTGCTCAGCAAAATCAAACCCAGCGGGAAGCGGCAATTAAAAGGGAGCCCAAGGATGGGGAAAGTCTCCAGAATTTCTCACAGCATTGAGGGAATTTGGGATTGAGTGCTCTCAGGGTAGATTGGGACAGGAGGGTTTGGGTTGGAAGGACTTTAAAGATCATCCAGGGACACCTTCCACCATCCCAGGTTGCTCCAACCTGGCCTGGGACACTTCCAGGGATGGGGCAGCCACGGATCCTCTGGGAATTCCATCCCAGCCCCTCCCCACCCTCCCAGGGAACAATTCCTTCCCAATATCCCATCTAAACCTATTCCCCATCAGTGTGAAGCCATTCCCCTTGTCCTGGCACTCCATGCCTTGGGAATATTCCCTCTCCACTTTTCCTGCAGGCTCCCTTCAGGCCATAACGAGATCAGCCCAAATTTTCTCCTCTCCAAGTTGAACAATCCCAATTCCCTTAATAAGTTTCTCTCCCTCCTTTAAACCACTTGGATTTGGAAAACTAGAGCCAGTTATCTCTTAAAATTAACGATTTAAGGTTGCATGGGAATTCTTGGGAAGAAAAGAAAGGGAAGGAATATTTAAAATCCCATTTTTACCTGTCTCTGTGCTGCTCTGCTCAGAGGGCAGCCCCAGCCTCTCCTTCAGGGACTTCAGGACTTGAACTAAAAAACAAAACAGGAAACGTTAAAAAAAGTGGCAGAAATCCCAATTTTGTGTGGGAAACGAGACAGGAGAGAACCTCAGTGGGATTCAGAGTGACCTCGAGCCCTCAACCAAGGTGCAAAAACAACCACAGGAAGAAAGGAGGAACAGAAAACCCCAACAGAAATCCCAGAGAGAAATTCCAGGTGGGAAATCCAGGGGTGTTTGGTACCTGTGCCTCTCTTTGGGGCCTTGTCAGCATTTCCCTGCAGCTCTGCCTTCCTCCCCAGCCTGTCAGCAACGTTCCTCCTCAGGGGAAGGAAAGTTTTCCCAGCTTCAGAAAGACACAAAATGAGAAATTCTTTCAGAATATTTCTCTGCAGGAGAGTTTAGAACAATCCCCCCACGAATTTGAATCCTCCCAGGTTGATTTTTTTTTAGTATTTTTGGTGTTTGGTTGCTACCAGAATTTGCTATTTTTGCTGTCAAAACTTCACCAAAAGCTCTCACCCATGAGGGTTTTCCTTTTCCCCAGTCTGTCAGGAAGATTCAGCTGGATCACAGGATCCTCCCCTAAAACAAGGAATAATCTCTTCAGTGCACAGAAAATCAGGAAAAGCATCCCCATTCCAGCTCTTATCCCAAAAAATGACATTTTCTGGCAGCCAAACCACAGGAGCTAAAGAAGGACTGGGAGGAGAAGAGGTTTTGATGATAAAACTCCCTAAGCTTTAATTCCAAACAAACCCAGAACCTACAAATTCCAAACTTTTCCAACACAACCACAGCCTTTAAAATTAAAATTAGGAAAGGCAGCACAGCGTGTGTGAATTATCCTAATTATCAATAATTTGGTTTAGGAGCTGTGGAATGGGAATTTTGGGATTTGGGATTACCTTCCTTTGAGGAGAGGGTCACAGTTCTCAGCACGGTTCGGACGTTTTCCTTCTCTGGCACTGGAATGCTCCGGGCTTGGAGGGGATCCACAGCAACTCCTGAGGGACCTTCTGCATGGAAAAGCATGGAAAAATCAAGGATATTTAGCAATTTCCCTTGGATTTGCCCTTGGAATTCCAAGCAGGACTGGGAAAACAGGACAGAGGCCAGAGCAGCCCCACAAAAACCACGGAAGTTTGTCCCTGTAGGGTCTCCCAACAGTGCAAAAAAAATTTCTCCTCTTGCAAATTATCCAAGGAAAATCAGGATTAAACCAAACAGAAGGCAGAAGGATAAGGAAGGAGGGATATTAAGGATATTAACTCACCACCTTGTTTTTTGGCTTTTTCCTTGAGTTTCTTCAGTTTGATCTCTTCCAGGGTTTTTATCCCGAAATTTAAGTTGTCATCTGGAAGCACAGAACAGTTCAGGAAATTGAGGTAAATCCTTCCCCAAAATATTTGGAATAAACCCTGTCAGCACTCCCCAGGAGTTAAAAAGCCCCAGAACAGTTGGGATTTTGGAAAACTGCCACCTTTTTTTTCACCCTCCAGGGGAAAATCCACACTTTTAATTCATGGAGAGGGATTAAAAATTCCTTTATCACTTGGATATGGATTTCCACAACGCCTGAGGGGACATTTGCAGCCATTTAAACTCCATTTAAACTCTTTAAACTCTATTTTGTCCCACAAAACCAAACCAGGAGGATCCTCCTAGCTTGGAGAACATGATCAGGTGGGAATGAACTCCTGGATTCCATTCAACATCCCTGAGTTCTGCTATATTTTATGAATATTTTGCTTTTAATTGTCCAATCCCTCCTCCTGCAGCTCCTGGAATACCTTGCTTTGCACTGGAATTGGATTTCCTGGTGGAAATCACCCTCAGCCCATTGTGGGTTTCTGTGGTTGGTGGCTGGACTGGGGTTTTGGTTTCTTCTCCTTCTTCAGAAAGCTGGTCTGGAAAGGAAAAATAAACCCAAAATTAAATCCTTTATGGAGCAGGGATTTAGCCAAGATTTTTCATTTTTTAGGTGGTTCATCCAATATTTCAACCCATAAAAATATTCAGGACCCTTTTCTGCAGCTTAAACCACCGCAAAACTCACGAATTTTCCGATTCATAGATCGATTTAAAGCAGAAATATTTCAAAAATAATTCAAGATTTCTCACCATCATCATCTTCATCATCATCTGCAGCGTTGATGACGACTGGGGGATGGGTGGGACTCGGGACATTCTCGGAGTTTTCCACTTTCATCACCCCCCTGAGCTGTGGGGAGGGGTTGGACTGCACTGAGAGTTTGTTCTGCTGCATCTGCACCATTTTCACCTCGTCCTCAGCAGCCTCGGGGGGACTCGGAAGCGTGGCTGGAAAAGCAAAAATCAAACCTGACTCAGAAATTCCAAACTTTGACCCCAAACGTCACAGATTTGATAAGAGAACACGCCTGGATTCGGTTCCTTATTTCCCCCACCCACAAAGGGATTAAAGGAAAGGGGAAAAGGAACTTTGAAAAGCAAAATTCACAAAGCAGGGGGAAAAAAAAATCCCAAAATCAGAATTTCACTCCATTCCCGTGACTGCAAACCTCTCCTTCAGCCATAAACCAACAGCTCCAAGGTATTTTAAGGAATATTCACCATTAATTCTTGAATATTTTGAGGGAAAAGGAGGTGAAAAACTCACTTTTGCTTGGGGGTAGGAAGAGACCGTCCACGTAACGTCCCTTGGTGTGGTGGAAAGCACAGTTGTGCTTCTGGCAGCCTCCTGGCTGGTTCTCCCAGTAACAGGCGATCTCACTCCTCTTTTTCTGAGGGAAAAAGCACAAATCCAAGCTCAGGGAATTCTCCCTCAGGATCTGCAAACAGACTCAGGTTCCCAACAGGCCACGGGGAAGGGGTAAAATGTCATTGCAAAGGGCAGCTTCTCACTGGAAGTATTTTAGGGCTTAGAAACAAGGTTTTGGAGGCTGGAAAAATTGGGTATTATCTGGATTTACTTTGCTGTCGTTCAGCTGGAGAAGACAGGGCAATGTCACACAGAAATTCAGGGGTGAATTAATACAAAAATCCAAAATAATGAGATTATTCAGAGGAAAAAAATCTCAATTTTCAGATTTCAATTGCTGGTGAAATCAACCTGAATTTCTCTTTCAGAGCTTTAGCTCCTTCCCATGTTTTTTCCTCCCCACCCTGTACAATTCCAAGAGCTCAGGATAAAGTTTTGTGGAGAAATTCAAGGCAGAAGAGCCCCAACGGGGCCATTTTCCAGCTCTCAGGAATCTCCTTCCCACCAAATTTAAGCAGTGGCATGCACGTGGTTGCTTTGACAAAATCTGGGAAATAACAGCACTTCACACTGAGAAACTCCTTAAAAACTGACTTTTTTTTCATCCCCCACTTCCCTCCCGGTAACCAAAATCCCTGTAAACCTCTCATGGAAGAGGACTTTTAGATTGCCACGTGGCTGGGAAGCGCTGTCAGGGTTTTTGGGATGAGGAGAGGGTTTTTTTTTAGGGAACACTCACATCGATTTCCATGTGCCTGAACCTGCAGACATTCCTGAAGCAACGCCCCTCCTGCCACAGGGTGCAGACGGTTTCACTTCCCAGGGCGGCCTCACAGTGGCGGAAGGCACAGCTGTCTCCCTGAAATCCACAGGAAATCAGCAAAAAACGGGATGGGAAAAACACACAGCTTATAAAAAACAACACAGTGTTGGAAAGGAAAAGCACACAGCTTAAAAAACCCCCCATTTCTGGGGATTAGGGCGGAATAATTAATTAATGAAGAGGAATTTGTGTTTTCATGTTGTTCCCGCTCTTTGCTTGAAAAGGAGGAAGGGGATAAAAGAATTCCAAAGGGAATTAGATCCAGACTCACCTTGTTGCACGTGGAATAGAAGAAGAAGTAGCAGTCGTCTCCCTGGTTGGACATGCTGCAGAAATCCTTGGAAAAGCTCAGGGTTTTGCTCTCAGGGTCTTCCTCCAGCCTGGGCAAGAATTGGCTTCGCTTGCTGGCACTCAAAGGCTTCTCCTGGCTTAGCAGTGAAAGCTTCTTTTTAAAAGTAACCCTAAAGAAAGGGGTCATGAACAAAATTAATTGTTTTTAGAGTCGTTTCCTATTAAGCAAATTTATCTTTGGAGGGAGGCAATGACTTGGAATCAGATGGGCACAAAAAGCGAAGCTGAATTTGCCTGAAATTCCATTTTTAAAATGAAGTCGTTTGGGAAATGCAGCCAAATGTTTTAGTCAACTTTGTCCAAAACTGCTGGAATTTTGTCAGCACAAATCCAGTGCTGTGACCTTAGTAACAGTTGTGTGTCTTGAGGCAGAGAAAAATTAGGCTGTGACTCAAAAGAGAGCCACTTCTTCAAAAATTGGGTGTAAATTGATAATTTTGAGTTATCAATGATATAATAATATTGTATTATTAGAATATATTATTTCACATTATATTATTAATATCAGGTATTATTTCCCATTTGAAATGAAATTTTAATTTTAGGGTGTGACCCAAAAGTGACCAAATTTCTTCAAAAATGTGGTGTCATTTTGAGCTCTCAAGGACATGACAACATTATATTATTATCACATATTATTTCATACTGTATTAATAACATATTATTTCACATTTGATATTAAATTTTGATATGTTCTTCTAATATATTATTTCACACCATGTCATGAATATAATATATTATTTCCCATTGGCAATTAAACTTTAAGTTTAGAGTGTGACACAATTTCTTCAAAAATTGAGTGTCACTCTGAGTTATCAATGACATGATAATACTGTATTATTATCATCTATTATTTCCCAATAAATTATTAGTACCATCTATCATTTCCCATTTGAAATTAAACTTTAATTTTAGAGTGTGACCCAATTTCTTCAAAAACTGGGTGCAGTTCTGATCTACCAATGATATGACAATATTGTGTTATTTTCACATATTATTTCACATAATATTATTAATATCATCTATTATTTCCCATTGGAAATTAAACTTTAAGTTTAGGGTGTGACCCAATTTCTTCAAAAATCTGAGCTATCAATGATACGATAATATTGTGTTATTTTCACATATTATTTCACATAATATTATTAATATCATCTATTATTTCCCATTGGAAATTAAACTTTAAGTTTAGGGTGTGACCCAATTTCTTCAAAAATCTGAGCTATCAATGATACGATAATATTGTGTTATTTTCACGTATTATTCCACATTATATTATTAATATAATCTATTATTTCACACCTGAAATTAAACTTTAATTTTAGGGTGTGACCCAATTTCTTCAAAAATCTGAGCTATCAATGATACGATAATATTGTGTTATTTTCACATATTACTCCACATTATATTATTAATATAATCTATCATTTCACACCTGAAATGAAACATTAATAATTAGCTATTCATAACAATCACACAGCATCACCACAGCTCAGTAACAGAACATCTCCAAGCCTTTATATTTTGACACCTTAACAACATTAATTGGAAATATTCCCAATAATCGATTTTAACAGCGCACTGATAATTCCCACGGAATCCCAGAGCTACATCCCGGATTTTTCCCCCAATCCCAGAGGATTTTGGAGCTCACTCACCTGGCCACGTTGAGCACAGGCTTTGATCTTCCCAGCCATGCAGTTCCCTTCTCCTGTAGGCCGAAGGAGTCCGTGAATGAATAACAAAGGGGCAGAAAGAATTTTCCTCCTCACAATTCCAAGGGAACCTCTCAGCCAACAATTCCACAACTCCAAACTCTGAGGTGCTCTTAAAACAATCTGACAAACTAATGGAGGAATCAAGTCCATTGGAATACTGTCACACTGGAGACAGCCAGGGATATTTTAGCTCTTCCAAAAAAATAAAAAACCAAAAAAACCGAAAAAAAACCAAAAAATAACCATAGAAAAAGAACCAACAAAAATTTTTTATAAAAAAGCCCCAGCGCCTTTTTTTTAAAGATGAACTCGGGATTCAAAGTGGCTGCAAAAATGAGGCTCCATCTTCCACAGCTGGGGAATTTCTAATTTTTTTTTTTTTTTAATTTTTTTTTTTTAATTATTTAATTCAGTAAGTTGCAATTTCGGGTCTTCCAAGATTTCTTCACCTATTAAGAAAACACAAAAACCTTCCCCCGTCTTTATGACCTGTACAGCAAAACCTCCCCCCACCAAAATATTTGTGTGTATAAACCCACAAACGTGTTTATACACACCCCAAAAGAGGGAGGGACAGCAAAGTCAGGGAGAAAACCAGCAAAAATCAGGGATTTCGGCCCATTTCCCACATCAAACTGCAGGCAAAGCCTCTCACTGGGAGAAAACTGGGGGGAAAAAATGAGATTATCTCCATAATTTTGGATGAGGTGAGGTCAAGGTGATGTTGGTGAGAGGGAATTGGGGACACAGTGACAGCACGTGGGACAAACACATCCATCCACATCCATCCATCCCATGGGAACGGCTCTGCCCTCATCAGGGAGTGCATCCAAGGAAAAGCAGGGAGCAGGGAGCAGCTCAGGGGTGCAGCAAGCTTTGGGAAAGCAGGGAATTGCTTTGGGAAAGCAGGGAATTGCTTTGGGAAAGCAGGGAATTGCTTTGGGAGCGGCATGGCTGCATGGATTGGGAATTTGGGTTGGGAATTGTTTGGTTTTCCATCAAATATTACAATTTTGCCATCGTGTGCTGTTCCCTAATTCATTTATCCATCGTTATCCAATGGCTTGGATCCAATTCAGCAGCTGATTGGGTTTTTGGTGCCACCAAAAACTGATTTTATTGGGCGTTTTTTAAACGTGAAATCACACGTTTCTTTTTGATATTTTTATAAAAAATCAGATTTTTAGGTTTCTTTTCCATACAACCTGCAACCAGACCAGCTAAAATCCAAATAAAAGGAAATTTATCCCTCTCGCATTTCTGTGCAAAGGATTTCTGACTCTTTGGGGGAGGACAAAACTGAATGAAATTGTTCTTTACAGGTTAAGAATAAATGCTTGGAACCTTTTACTCACACAAACACTAGTGAATTTTCCCAGGATATTTTTTTTTTTGGCAGGGAATTTTCCCAAATCTAAAATAAAGAGAGGAGAAGTTGGGTTCTCGTATTAGTGATTGGGGGTTTTTTTGACTGCTTGACAAAGGGAATAAATTAGGAATTAAGTGCAGGGTTTCCTCCCCTTCTTCCATCTCCACGGGGTTAATTCACTTTGGACCTTCAAAACCAAACTTTGGGTCATGGAGATTCCTGGGAATCTACTCCTAAAAATTCCTGGAGCTCCTTCTTGTGGAAGTTCAGCGTTTTTCCAGGTGTTTTCCCAAGGTTCTCGGGAGTTAAAATTAAATTTCAAGCCCGAATTCTTCAGTTTGCTCAAGCCAACATTTAAATCCGTGGGAATTAGGGGCCATTCCTGGCTGAGAGCAGGAATTCAAACCCAAACCAGGAGGAATTCCCAGTCTGGAAGGTGGCATTTCCTTTCCTCAGGCAGTCAGACACACCTAAAATGCAACATTCCTACATCCACCACCCTGGGGGGAAAGAAAATCCCTTCAGATTGAATTCCTTTATACACTAAATCAGCATTTTGCCTTCCACATTTTTCTCATTTTTTCCCACATTTCTGTTCAGACTCTGAATTTTGTATAAAGAGTGGGAATAAAGCAAACAACAACAACCTAAAAAAATCAACCAAAAACCCCACAAAAAAAACCCCAATGAAAACCCCTCAAAGTTCTAAACTCCATCAAGGTAATTTTAATTATAAAAAAGGTTCATTAAAAACCTTTTTTTTTTTTTTTCTTTCATTTTAAACTGGTGTCAAGATGGCGATCAAAAAAAATGAAAATCCGAATAAAAATGAGTAACTCTGGTGCACTCAGCAGGTCTCGAATTAATTAAAATTCATGAGAATTTTAAACACTTTTTTTGTCCAGAACACCATTAAAATTTTGTAGTAAAATATTTTCAAACCGATTTTTTGTACAAAAAATCAAATAAATACAAAAAGCAGTAGCTGAGGGTCAGGAAAAACCAGGCCAAAAAAACAACATAAACTTTGTATTTTTAAAGGGAAAATACATAAAAACACCCAAAGTAAGTTTTCTTGAACCTCCCTGTGGGGAATTCTCAGGTTTAAAGCTCCCAGATTTCCCTGGAAAAGCCTCTCCTGCTGCTCCACTTGTGCCTTTCATTCCTGACAACGACATTTGATGATTCACCCCCATTTATAGGGTGACAGAGAAGGAAAAGCACCAGGAATTACACATTTTAACCCCCTTTTTAGACATTTTTTCACTGTCCACCACCTTTTCCTCCTCAGGAATCAATCCCAAACTAAGAGAAGCTGCTATATCCACTCTTGGATAAAACAGGAATAATTAAAGAAAATAAACTCTTTTTTTTTTCCTCTTTCTGAACTCAACCCCGGGGCCTGGCAGCGATTTCCTGTGACAGCTCCTCCTCTTCACTGAAGTGTTTTATTAAATCCCAAAAGGACTCGATTTCCCCTGGAAGCAGCCCCTTGGAAAGGTGTCATTGGAACCAAGAAGTGACACCACCAGGGAAGTTTTCCCTGGAGAACTCCTGGACACAGCCAGCAACACCTCCAGCCCACCTGCTCAGCTTCAGGTGTGCCCAAACTCAACCCCGTGGCTCTGTTTCCATCCCCCAAAATCCTTTATCCCCCAGGAGATCTCCTTTTATTTTTTTACAGCCAAATAAAGCCGGGTTTTATTTGGAAAGTGTGACCCTGAGTGCAATTCTGGGAATAACCTGGAGGGCCCACACACTGTAATAACAAATAAACCTCCTTCTGGCGTTTCCACAACAAAAAAATCGACGGCAGAAAGCAGAAACCTCTCAGCTCCAACCTTTAAAAAATAAGAAAACCCCCCCCAAAAAATCACCCAATTGCTCTGTTGTGACAACCTACGGGAGGAATTCACACCGGGTGCATCCAGAGTTACTCAGCTCATAAAGTTCCTTTGGGGAATGAGGAGCAATTAGGTGACTACCCTTTAGAAATGCCCCTTAGACGCGTTGCTACAGCAGGAAGGAACGAAGTTTTACCTGAAAATAAGGAGGTTTATAAAGCACCTGCGCTGCGATCGCACATTTGAGGGGGCGGCCAAACCCTGTGGAAAGGCCTCGGGCCTACCCCAGGCACGCAGCTCCCCCCTCCCCAAAGCCCCGGGAGCAACAAACCCACCTCCTCCCGGCTTTATTCCCCCCTAACCCCACTAATTCCACCTCATCCCGGGGGTCCCCTCACCGCCCCCCTCCCGCTGTGGGGAGAGCGCGGGGGACGCGCGGCCTGAGGGCCCCTGCGGGGGAGCCGGGGCTGGGCCAGCAGCCCCCCCCCACCCCCATCTCCCAACAGCCGCCGCGGAGGTTCCGAAGCGCTCTATTTACGGTGGAGCAGGGAGTTTTACCGAGCCCCCGGGGGCCGCCGTGTCGCTGTCGCCGCGCTGTGCCCGCGTTCCGCCGGGGCCGCCGCCGCCGCCGTGTCCCCGGTGCCCGGCTCAAAGATGGCGCCCGGCGCGCGCGCAGCCTCAGCGCGCCCGCTGCCAAGATGGCGGCCGGAAGCGGCTTCACCGCCGGCGGCTTCCGTCCCACACGGAGGGAAAGGGCGGGAGGGCCCCGGAAGCGGAGCGGGCGGGCGGATTTTTCTGTGTTTTTTGCTTCCCCGCGCTTCCAAAAAAAAAAAAAAAAAACACCTCAAAAAACGCCAAAAAGCGTCAAAAAGGGGGTAGAGGTTATCCTCGTGAAGCGAACTTCCAAAAAACCCTCCACCTCGCGTTGTGGCCGCTGAATTTAGGGTGGAAAATCCCTCCAGGATCGTCAACCTGTTGCTGATCCTCACGGCGTCACCCAGCCCAGAGCACACTGAGTGCCACATCCAGCCCGTCACCTCCAGGGATGGGGGCACTCCAAACCTCCCCGGGCAGCTCCTTCCAAAGCCTGGCACTCCAAACCTCCCCGGGCAGCTCCTTCCAAAGCCTGGCCACCGTTTCCATGAGGAAATTCCTCCCGATGTCCCAAGAATGGTCGCCACTCGCCGCCAGAGTCCCCCCTTCGCCACAGCCCCTGCGGTGCCGTCTCCTCCCTCACGCTCCCTCAGGGATGGAAAATCCCAACTGGAAGATATTTTGAGTTTTCATCCCGTTTTTTTTTTTTTTTCCATCCAGCCTGGACTATGTTTCCCAAAAAAAAAAAAAAAAGGAATTGTGGTTGTTGTGTTTATTTAAGAGCTGTGGGCATGGACGCCTCCCTGAGAAAGCAGGGAAGAGAAAGAGGGTGATGCTGCACGCCAAAGCTTTTCCACCCCATTCCTGTTCTTTGGAATCAGCTCCAAGGATCAGCTTGGGGACGGTTGGGATTGAATTTTCCTAAAACCCAGTGGGATTTACTCATCACGGCCTTGGAGGTGTTAAAGACCCAGAGAAGACGCTGCTTCTCCATAAAAAACAGCTCCAGTGCAATCAATGCTTGGGGATGGAACGATTTAAGTGGGAATGGAAGGATTTAAGGGGCTGGTTGCTTTTATTTCCCATTTTCCTTCTTTTCTGGACAAAACACCTCTTTGGAAGCTAAAGACTCTTGGTATGGAAGCAGGACATGGCTTGAAACCAATCCCAAGGAGCTGGAGATCCCAACTCCACCAAGGATCGCCTCGGAAACTCCGCGTACGGCCCTGGGAATGGGAAAAGGGAGAATCCCTGATCCAGGGAGAATTCCTGATCCAGGGAGAATTCCTGATCCAGGCCAGCTCCTCACGGCCCAGCAGCACCATTTCGGTGCCATTTGGCAGCGATCTGGGCACTTTGCTTGGAGGTGGTGGAAGAAGAAGTGACCGAGTGACGGAAACCCCGCGCCGAGGCGAGCTTGGGTTGGTTTGGATCCCCCATCCCTCTTCCAACCCCATTGCTCAGGGAGGATTTGGGACAGATTCCCCGAGCTGCCGGACACACGGAGGACGGCACAGTTACACGTGGGCACATTTTATTCTCTGGATGCACTTGGCGCATTGTTTCTGCTCAACAGCCAAAGCTTTATTGATTCCAAACCGTTCCCCTTCTCCCTCTGCATTTTTTTCCTTTTCTTTACTGCACCCTCTTTTCCCACCCCTCAACCACTCTGCTGCTTCCACTTTTGAGTATTCTCTCTGCTCAGAGTCTTGTTTTCTCGGAAGAAGCCAGCGGACAATTCATTCAGATTCTTGGTTTGTTTTTTTTTTTTCTCCCAAGATCCATATAAATTACATGCAAAACATTGTACATAGAGATTAATATCAAAATGCAATACAGATCAGGTGCACTTTAAGCTGGACTCTAGGATATGGCAAACACACCAGGGTACATATTGCTTTGAAACCACCATTGTTTTGTTTTTTTTTAATGTCATGCATACCACATAATATTCAGTCTTTTGTTTTGTATTTTGTTTTTTTTTTTCTCGTTTTCTCTCCCATTTTTTATACAAAAATACCAGTGCTTATTATACTGAGTTACTGGAAAAAAAAAAAAAAAAGAAGAAAAACTCGGCTCTGCGTGCCCTCTTTGAAAGAAAGTTGGTTTTTTCTGTTTTGTGACAGCGTTGGATAAATATATATACACACACATAAATGCTGAGTTCAGACTGTATATATATATATATTTATTGAAAGGGAGGAAATAAACTAAAGGCAGTTTTAGCCATGGGCTTTGCTGGATGAAAATCGTGAGGTCTGGGGAGAGCAGAGTCAGGGTAAAGAGGGGGATGCTGGAGAGCAAAAGGTGCCAAAACCCTCCAATTTGGGTGGAAAAGGAGCAGGAAAAAGGTTCCCCCATATCCCTGTGCCCCAAGGGGAGCACTGGGGGTTCAGGAGGGTGTTTTGGGGGCTTTGAGCTCCACGAGGGGTCGGGGATGGAGCAGAAGTGATGCAGGCAGGGGACAGGGACAAAAAAGCTCCCAGGGACTTGGGGTGGTCCCTGCGGTCACAGAAGGTGACAGGAGCTGGCAGTGACACCTCAGAGATGCCCTGGTTGGATTTTGGGGTTGTTTTTTTTTCCAACCATCCCCTCAGAGAGGGGCTGAGCCTTCCAGGGCCGGGGTGAGGAGGAAAAAAATCCGCGAAGGCCGCCCATGCTAAAACGCATTTTAGTTTGTTTCCTTCTTGAGATCGTTTGGAAAATTTCCCTCAGAAGCTTATTGCACAGGAAAACCTTTTGGGAAAAACGAACCAAAATAAACAAAAGAAGTTAAACCCCCCCCCCCCCCCCACCCCTCCCCCC
>VZRV01004838.1:0-10104 GCA_013398115.1 Falcunculus frontatus | reverse complement strand
AAAAAAAAAAAAAAAAACAGGGGTCAGTCGGGTGGCCGGAGGGTGGAGCTCACGGGAGAAAGTGAAAATAAACGATGAAAAGACAACCATCGAACAAAAAAAAAAACCAAAAAACAAAACAGCACGACCACAGCAACAAAACCAACCACTGAACAAACAGCTCGGTCAAAAATGAGACATCTACGGTGAACTAGGATCAGACTCAGGCACTACGGGGGGTGGTGGGAACCCACCGGCTACGGGGCGGCCTCAGAAGCTGCAAGAAAAGACACGGGACGACTCGAAAACCACCACCCCAACATCACCAGTCTGGATGGATTGGAAGCCAAAATGCGTTAATTAGTCGGTCGTTAAGATCTGTGTGTGTGTGTGCGCCTCGGGGTGGACGGACACGAGGACAACGAGGTGGGGGGACAACTACGGCTCCAAAAAGAGGTGGGTTAGGCAAACAGCAGGGGCACTTCCAGGCAAATTCTACCGTGGGAGCCAGGGTGGGGTTGGGCAGGGTCGTTCTGACACCTCTGGAAAGGAATGGTGCTTCCCAAAGGGGTCTCCGGGTTTTTTCCAGCCCGTGGGAAGCACGAGATCTGAGTGGGTGTCATGAGGAGGAAACAGGGTGAACATCCAGATCTGTGTGGGCTTCCCCACATTGCTGGAGCTCTGGGTGCTTCCCTGCAGCTGGAGGAGACCCAGTGGTTTCCAAAGGCAGGGATTCTGTTGGATATTCTAAAGGAATTCCAGGCACATGCACAATCCTGGGAATCCCACGAGGCAGCTCCACCACATCTCAAGCAGGAGATGCAGAGCCTGGTTTGGAGCACCAGGGAATGGCCCTGCCCCTTCCACAGCTCTGGAAGGGAGAGGTGTGGGAACACCCCTGGATGGTGGCTGGCAGTGGATTCCCTGATCCCTCCAGACCCTCTGGAATTCCAGCCTCAAACCCTTCCAGCTCTCCCTGGTGCAGCCAAGTCACTGGTTTTGGGTCAGGTGGGTGATGAGTGTCACATCCCAGCTTTGCTGGGTTTTAGGGAAGCAACAGAAGCCTTGGCCCTGTGGAGAAGAGCTCGTGTGGGATCTCCACTCCAAAGGAATCACCTCCAGACCACTGGAGATTTGTCCAGCACCGCTGGGAGCAGCAGGGAAGGCTCCCTGTGGCAATTCCAGTCATTGTGCTCAGTCTCCTGCCCTGTGGAAGGAGCTTTGCTCCTCCTCAGCTGCCTCCACTGCTCCCCACCCCTGAGGAACCATCCCCTGGTGTCCCTGTGGCTGAAACTGGGCCACAAAAGGGAGGAGACCCACAAATCCCACAAAAGGAGTGAGGGAGCAGCATCCCTGTGGGAATCCTCCTGGCTGAGGGAGTGGAGAGAGCGGAGCTGGAGGGGGAAGGATCCAGAAATCCCCTTGGTGATGAGGGAAACGAGGAGCTGAGTGTGTTCTGCCACCTCTGTGGGCTGCAGGTGTGGTGGGGGAGCAGAGACCTCACCCCAAATCCTGGTGACAGAGGCTGGGTTAAACTGAACCCTGGGTGTGGCACCCACCCATCCAAGGTGGGAATTCACCACCCAGCACAGCCAAAAACCTCCCGAGGATCTCTGATCCCACAAAACCAGAGCAGGGAATTCCTCCAGGAGCCGCCTGGTGCCTGGAATCCTGGAAGTTCTCCCTGCCCCCTCTCACCAGGGATGCCCTTCTGAGCACATTTTGCACCCGGGCTCAGGATCAGGAGGCATTTCCTGGCTCATCCCAGCTGGAAGCAGCCCCAGGAGCTCCTGCACAGGGAGCAGGGCACAGACACCGAGGGGATGAGCCTGGGCCAGGTACCCCCAGTGCTGGAGCACCACTGGCCTGGAAAAAGGAGAATTTGATGGAGCTGGGAACCAATTCAGAGGTGGATTTGTGCACTAATAACCCTGGGTAAATTCAGGTGAGTGCACAGGACAAGGGACACCACCGAGGCCACCTCACATCTGTCACATCAGCAACGACTTAACAACAGCAAATCCTGACCCCTAAAAATCAACTGAATCAAGGATAAAGAATCCAAACAAACTGAGGAGAGCCTGGTGCCTGCCAGAGCCACGAGGTGGTGGCATCTACAAGCTCAGATCTCGGAGCAGCTCCACAGAAGCCCTGCCTCTGTGGAGCAGAGCTCGTGTGGGACCAGGAGATCTCCTCTCCCAAGGAATCACCTCCAGAGCACTGGAGATTTGTCCAGCACCGCTGGGAGCAGCAGGGAAGGCTCCTTGTGGCCATTCCAGTTGTGCTCAGTCTCCTGCCCAGCCCCTCTCAGCCCCCTCGAGGAGCTCCTGCTGCAGCTTCCCTCAGATTTTCCTCCTTTCTCCATCCCCGGCAGCGACTGCTGCGAGATGAATTCAGCTGTTCCCTTGTCAAAGGAAGGGAACAGCGAGGAAACGTGTTCTCAATGAGCCAGCAAAGCTGAATTCCAGGCTGGAGCTGCCCCTCCCTCCCGCCCACGGCCAGGCTGCCGCCTCCTCTCCACCTGGAACCTTCCGCACACAAGCTCCAGGCTCGGAATTCATTCCCGTTTCACACCATCCCTGCCTGCAGCGCCTCCACGTGCTGGGCAAACCCCATGGGAATCACATCCCCTTCGCCCTGGCTCTGCCCAGCTCCCTCCATCCAGGGTGGAATTCCCAGTGGGAGCAGCTTGGCTCTGCAAAAACATCTCCTGAGGGTCATTGCTGAGACCTCTGCACCAATTCCAGGAGGGACGCAGCAAGTGCAGCCCTGGAAAAACTCCTCCATGGGAGAGGGACACCACGGATCTGCATGGAGGGAAGAGGAGCTTTGGGAGAGAGGGAAGCAGCAGAGGGAAACGAGAGAAATCCAGGCAGAAAAAACAGCGGGAAGATTTGGAGACCTGGCTTAGCTCCTGGTGAAGTTGGCACGAGCTATCCAAGTTTTCTATCCCCTCGCTGCAAAATGGGGAAAACACGGACCCACAGACTGCAAAAAAGCTGCATTTTGGCCTCATCCCCCTCCAATCCTCTGCCCTGAGCCCCTCTAAGCAGATTTTATTCCGTCAGCAAATCCTGGAGGTGCCCAGATGGAAGCAGGAGGCAGCTGTGCTGCTCCGGAATCACCGGGGTTAAACACAATCAGCTCCCAGCCCCAGAGTCAGCTAAACAGAGAGAAAACAAAATTATCCCAAATTCTCTCTCCTCCCCCACAGTGCATAAACAGCGGAGCCTGAAAGCTCTCCAGAAAGTCACCGAGGGTATTTCTCTAATCAGAGGAGAACGGGGATAAGTGACTGAGCAATAAAAAAGCCAATTATCCAGCAGAGACACACTCCCTGCTCCCAGCCTGCAGAGAGAATCCGCGTCCACGCGCCCACAAGCCCCGACAACGAACACAGAGAGGGGCTTTGCACCACACAGGGCCTTTTTTGGGGGGGTCTGGAAACCCAGGATCCAGCATTCCCATTGATATCCAGCAGGAATGTGGTTTCCATGCCCATTTCCATGCACAGTTGTGTCTGCACCCCCCAGGATCCAGCGTGTGCAGAGCAGCCCAAGATGAACACAGAGAGGGCTTTTTTGGGGTCTGGAACCCCAGTGCTAGATCCAAGACCCAGAATTCCCACTGGGATCCAGCAGGAATGTGGTTTCCATGCCCATTTCCATGCACAGTTGTGTCTGCACCCCCCAGGATCCAGCGTGTGCAGAGCAGCCCAAGATGAACACAGAGAGGGCTTTTTTGGGGTCTGGAAACCCAGTGCTAGATCCAAGACCCAGAATTCCCACTGGGATCCAGCAGGAATGTGGTTTCCATGCCCATTTCCATGCACAGTTGTGTCTGCACCCCCCAGGATCCAGCGTGTGCAGAGCAGCCCATGATGAGCACAGAGAGGGGCTCTGCACCCCAGGGGGCCTTTTTAGGGTCTGGAAACCCAGTGCTAGACCCAAGACCCAGAATTCCCACTGAGATCCAGCAGGAATTGTGTTCCATGCCCATTTCCATGCACAGTTGTGTCTGCACCCCCCAGGATCCAGCGTGTGCAGAGCAGCCCATGATGAGCACAGAGAGGGGCTCTGCACCCCAGGGGGCCTTTTTAGGGTCTGGAAACCCAGGATCCAGCATTCCCATTGATATCCAGCAGGAATGTGGTTTCCATGCCCATTTCCATGCTCAGTTGTGTGTCTGCACACCCCAGGATCCAGCGTGGGCAGAGCAAGGTGGGCACTGAGGATCCTCTGGCTGCCCTGGGCACCAGCAGAGCCCCAGGGATGTCCCCACAGAGCCCCGGGGATGTCCCCAGGGCAGCACAGGGATGGCTCAGCTCTGCCCCCAGGCCATGCAAGTCCCCAGGTGGGGACAGAGAGCAGCCCCGAGGTGTCACCAGCTGAGCCACGGGCAGGGCTGACCACAGGCAGCACCCAGGGCAGGAGCAAATCCTCCCTGTCCCTCGTCCCTGTGGCTCAGCCAGCCCTGGGGACGGTCCCAGCGGCCACTCTGCCTCCAAAAGAGATTTCAAGCAACGCCACTGCCCATCCCTGGGGTATCCCAGGGCCGGGCAGTGGAAAGAACCAGCAGGATTTGGGCTCAGCCTTCCCCTTCTCCCAGCAATGCTCGTGAACTCGGGGTTTTTGGAGCGAGAGCTGCCAATTTTAGCCCCCCCCTCAGGAGGGTGGACTCAAACACCAGCCCTGCAAAGGAGGAGAAGAGGTAAAACTGGAGGAAGCAACAAGGAATGGGGGGGGGAAAGGACCAGAAAGGTTCGTAAACTTTGTTAACAGCATAAAAACTTGGGGGTTTTTAACGGTTTCCCGCCCCATCCTTCAGGTTTGGGAGTGAGTGTGCGAGTCAAGGCTGAGAGGGAGAGAGAACAGGCAGGGTTAGGTGGGTGCAGGTGCTCTCTGTGGTTATTAGAAGTCATGCATTGTAATAGACCATCACTCACTGCCCGCAGGAGGAGATGCAGCAGCAGCAGCAACAGCAGAAGTGGTGGGAGTGGAATTGACGGAGGAAAGAGCTACATGGGTTGGGCTAGAAACATTTTTTACATCGTGGTGCTGGCTCACGATGGAAGGCTGTCTCCTGAGGGCTCCCTGCAAAGAGGAGGCGCCGGTCTGGAATGTGTAAACTACGTCCATCTGCAAAGAACCAGAGAGTGAGATAGCGACACCCGGCCAGGGANCCCCCCCCTCCCCTCACCACCACCCCACGCTCCCCAAAACCCACGCAGGGTTTTGCTGGTGCTGTTGGGGGAGCAGAGAGAGCGTCCGGCTCTGCCCCTGCCACGGGAGTGAGAGCAGCAGGGTTGAGCCCCACCACCAGGAAAAAGGCTATGGTGGGAGGCAGTGGCAGGGGAAACACCTGGGGTTATCCTGAAAATCTGCAGGAGGAGCAGAGAGAGAGGCAGAGAGAGAGAAGAGAGGGTGGGCAGAGGTGCGAGCGGGCAGCCGGTGGCTCCTGGAAACTGCACTGGGAGAGGGCTCCCGGTGCCTCGGCCCTGTGGGGCCGCTTTGGGGACACACCACGGGCTCCCTGCAGCTCCCGTGGCAGCAGGAGATGTTGCAGCCCCTCTCTCCCAGGCCTCAGGGCTGCTGGGGATGGGCAGGGATGCAGCATCCTGGTGGTGGGGCCGTGGTTGCCCTGTGGATGTGTCCCGAGGTTTGAGGAGCTGAGCAGCATCCGGGTGCCACCGTGGCTTCCTGGGCACTCTGTGGATCATGCCAGCCCTGTGGCACCCTCTGGACACCTCCTCCATGAGCTCTGGCCCGTGCTGGGGAGCTGTTTCACACATGGCTTCGCTCCTGCTCCACTCTGATGTCCCTCTTTCCCCCTGGCCTGGGGGGAGGGAAGAGCCCTGTGCTCTCTTCAGACACCCAGAGTGGGGACAGGAGCCCCCCTGGATGCCCAGGCTGGACCCTAAAGAGGCTCCAGGATGTGCCAGCACCCAGGAGCATTTCTCATATGGTGAGAGCTCATCCCAGCTCCACCACAGGGAAACACCTGGGCAGCTCCAGGCTCAGCCCAAGGGGCACCTCTGGCACTGCAGCCCTTCGGACCTCCCGGATTTCCAGCACATCTGGACCACCAGAAGGTCCTGGAAGCTCCCAGCATGTTTTTCATGTGAGTGAAGCCCTGGTTACCCCCACAAAAAGCCCAGCTGGTGCTCACAATGAGCCAGGAATCGAGGCTGAGCTTCACCTTGAAGCCATCGAGGTGACACCGTCGAGGTGACAGCTCACAAAGGAGAAGGAGAGTTCTGCCCCAGCCCCTGTCCCCGGGCTGTTTGTGTGTCCCAGGGGCAGAAAGGAGGAGGAACAAAGGTGACCCAGCAGCTCTGTGTGCCCGGGGACACCATGACTCCCCTCCGTGGGACAGCTCTGCCCAGGCCTCGAGAGAAAATGGGGAGCACAGAGCTCTCCCTGCTCAGCAGGAGCAAAAAACCACCAGTTCAGGGTGGGAAAAAAGAGAAAAAAAGTCATGGAAAAAAAATCAGGAAAAACCAACTGATGTAAAAAGATTGAGAGAGACAATTTCATCCCCTTCTGTGCTGTGGGGCCGAGAGCTCCGGGCGTGGAGCACGGGGAGCTGGCACAGAGAGGTGGCACAAGGGAGGGTCTCGTGCTGGCAGATCCCTGCTGGGCACATTCCCACTGGGAACAGCACCCCAACAACCACCGAGAGCACGGCACAGCCTGGGAGGCTCCATGGATCCCTCCCAGCCTCCTGTGCTGCCGAGGTGACCATCAGTGGCACGTCCAGCCTCCTGCTGACCAGCAGCACACCGTGTCTGCACCACAACAGCCTCCCCCAGCCCCCAGCTGTCCCCAAAATCCAGCTTTTATCCCAGTTCCCTGCCCAGGACAAGGCACAGGCGGTGGGAGCCTGGCCCGGGAGGTGACAGCATCCTCCGAGCAGCAGCGTCACCTCTCTGCAGACAGAACCCCTGGAGAGGGAGGGAGAGGAGGAGACAGAGAAGGCAGAGCCCCCCCGGCCCTGCTGCCCCCCGGTACCTGGGTCTGGATCCTGTTGAGCCCCCGGAACCACAGGATCTGCCCCCGCCTCAGCTCCATCTCCGCGTGGTCGATCTCATCCACGTCCTCGGGCAGCTCCTCCTCGGGGATCTCCTCCTTGGTGATGCCGTGCCCAGCTTCCTTCAGGAACTTGAGGTGGCTCGTTGGGACGGTGCAGATCAGCTGGGGACACAGCAGTGACTTAGCCCGAGGTCCTGGCAGTGCCAACAGCACAGGGGAGCTGCCAGGACACAGCAGGACACCACTGGGAATGTCACTGTCACTGCTGGGGGTGTCCCTCTGCAGCAGGGTGGGAATGAGGAGGGGATGAGCAACGTTCTCTCCTCGCTGCTGGTGTGGGGTGGGGCATCACCCCCTTCCAGAAAAACCCCGGAGAACAAGGGCAGGGAGGGGAAGACGGGGCAGGATTTTGGGATTGGCCCTTACCTGGCCCCACAGGAGCTCTCCCACTCCGATGAAAATACACCAGAACCACTGGCTCAGGGTGAGCCCCGAGCAGCTGAAGGGTTTCCCACCAAACTCCACGATGATGATCTGCGGCACAGAAGAGAAGAGTCACACCCTGGGCAGGGAAAGGTCCCCTCGGGCCACACTTTTCCCTCTCTCCTGGGATTACAAGAGGAGCAGGGACCTCAAATCCAGGCAGGGAACTTCATAGGACACCAGAGAGGAGCAAGGACCTCACATCCAGACTGGGAATTTTCTGGAACACCAGAGACACCTACCAACACACTCCAGACCCCAAATCATGGAATCTCAAGATGTTTAGGGCTGAAAGGAGTTTAAAGCCCACCCAGACCCATGGGCAGGGACACCTTCCACCAGCCCAGGCCGCTCTGAGCTCCACCCAACCCAATCTTAGGCACTTCCAGGGTGGTTCTTGTGCCACCACGAAGCTGCTGGTTGAAGACCACGGGGACAGACCAGAGCCTGCCTGTGACACAGCCCCCTCCCAGCCCCTGGCTGTCCCCGAGGTGTCACCTGGGCGGCGAAGGTGCCCAGCACCACGGAGCAGAAGATGGGGTTGCGGTAGATGGCCTCGAAGACGTTCCTCTCGCCGTGGATCTTGCGGGCGTTGATCTCGTTGAAGAGCTGCATCATCACGAAGGTGTTGAAGACGATGGTGTAGTGCTCGGTGGGGGGGGAGTGCAGGGGCGCGTTCCGGCCGCTGTCGATGTCGAAGAACTTCTCCCCTGAGCAGGAAAAAGGGGATTTGGGGAAGGGAAGAGAGCAGAGGATGAGATGCTGCTCCTTCTTTCTGCTCAGTGCCGGGGGAGGTGGGATTAGGGTGCCTTGACCTCTGTGCCTAGCCCCACTGAACCTAAATATCCTTAAAAACATTGAGAAGCTCCAACTGTGCATCCAGGAGCAAAAACTCCTCTCTGGGTCACCCCTCTGCTTCCCACTGATGCCTCCTCCAGCCACCTAGAAACAGAGACTAGACAAGAGCAAGGAAATAAAGACAGGTATTTATTTGAAGGGCCTTCAAGGTACACCCTGGGGGAGCCAGAGGCTGCTTCCAAAAAATGGACCCCAAGATGGACCCCAGGTCACGAGTTCTTCACACTTTTATAGGTTTGGACCATTTGCATATCAGGGTTAATTCTCCAATTAAAGCCCCAGTTTTAGCGATGTAACTCCCCTCAGCTTGCCCCCCTTTTAGAATCTTTGGTTTACACATTTTGGGCCTAAAAACAGCCTGGCTGTCCTTGAAGGCAAAGCCTGGAGAGGCTTTGTTATGTCTGCCCAGTACGAGAGAGCAGGAATTACAGGCTCCAAGGAACTTCAGAGTTACACTCTGAGCAGTACAGAATTTAAAAATACAAAAGTTAAAACCTAAGGCATCGCCACCCATCACTCCCAAAGCTCTGTCCTACGTGAGGTCACCGTGACAGCGACCACGACACTGCCCTTGGTGGGGCAGCGTGGGGACTCCACCCCTTCCCTTCTCCTTTCCATTTTCCTTCTCTTCTTGCCCCCGGGACCCCGTGGGGCTCCGGGCTCACCGGCAAAGAGCAGGGTGAAGATGATGGTGAGCTGGTAGACGGCGTGGCCCAGGATGTTCTTCATCATGGTGCGGGAGATGAGGGGCTTGTTGCGGCCGTAGGGTTTGCGCAGCAGCAGCGCCTCGGTCGGCGGCTCCGTGGCCAGCGCCAGCGAGGCGAAGGTGTCCATGATCAGGTTCACCCACAGCATCTGCACGGCCTTCAGGGGAGAGTCCTGCAGGGCAAAGAGAGGGAGAACACATCACACCACCGAAATCGACCTTTTTTTCCCCCTTTTTGTTTCGCTCTCCTCCTGAAGAGAGCTCCGGAATTGCTCGGGGATATTTAAACACCTTCCTGAAACACCCTCAGAATATTTCTCCTGTGCTTCAAGCTCCCAAGGCTTCACCCAGCTCTTGGTTACGTCCCTAAACTTCAACAATCCACGGGTTTGTTAAATCCAATGGGTTTGTTCTTCCGCCCCACTGAAAACCTTTTAAAACTGACAGCTTTATTCTCTCTGCTCCACTGGAAAACAATCCACTGAAAACCTGTAAAAAACCAAGAGATTTATTCTCATGCTCCATTGAAAAACAACCCACTGAAGACCTGTTGAATCCAACAGCTGTATTTATTCTCCTGCTCCAGTGAAGAAAAATCCAGAGGAAACCTGTTAAATCCAACAGGTTTATTCTCCTGCCCCACTGAAAAAGAATCCACTAAAAGCCTTTAAAAAACCAAGAGATTTATTCTCCCACCCCATTGAAAAGAATCCACTGAAAACCTGTTAAAACCAAGAAATTTATTCTCCTGCCCCACTAAAAAGAATCCACTAAAAACCTCTAAAAAAACAAGAGATTTATTCTCCCATCCCACTGAAAAAGAAACCACTGAAAACCTCTAAAAAACCAAGAGATTTATTCTCCTGCCCCACTAAAAAAGAATCCACTAAAAACCTTTAAAAAACCAAGAGATTTATTCTCCCACCCCACTGAAAAGAATCCACTGAAAACTTTTTAAAAACCAAGAGATTTATTCTCCCACCCCACTGAAAAACAATCCACTAAAAACCTGTTCAAACCAAGGGATTTATTCTCCCGCCCCACTAA